>CAUYRH010139125.1:0-72737 GCA_963574655.1 Perodicticus potto | reverse complement strand
AATAGCTGGGCGTTGTGGTGGGCGCCTGTAGTCCCAGCTACTTGGGAGGTGGAGGGAGGAGATTCGCATGAGCCCAGGAATTGGAGGTTACTGTGAACTGTGATGCCATGGCACTCTACCCAGGGTGACAGCTTGAGGCTCTACCTCAAAAAAAAAAAAAAAAAAGTTGAGACTTGGCAGTCTTGTACTCCAGCAGTAACAAATAGATGTCTTTTCTTGTACCTACTCAAATTGAGAATAGTTGTCTGGAGTTACTTAATTTATTGTTTGAGAAGAATCTGAGGTCTCAGGTACAGCAGGAAGGACTGTTGTGATTGGTTAAGTATACCCACAGCCCACAGAGTTGGAGGTAGAACATGTGTGCTAGGATATTGCCAGCCCTGACCTAGCTCCCTGCCTCATTTTACAGGAGATGCTGAAGCCCAGCTAAATGATTTGTTCTTATTTTCTCTTCCTACTCAGTGATAACTAAGATCTGAATCCAGGCCTACTTATTTCTAGTTCATTGCTATTTTCACTATAACCTGGTCTCTCATATCCTTGTCTCCCTTTTTTTTCTAGCTGCATTTTCAGGTTTGGGAACGCAATGACTCCCAAATAAAAGGAAAAAATGAAATCACTACCCTTTTGGGAGTCCCATTTTACACACACACATACCCTTTGCTAAGTGGGAGAACTATTCTGTTGACAAAGAGGTATCCTGGCATATACAGGAACTGTTCTCCTCCCCTTTCTTGAGCGTTCATTATACATTCTTGTTCAGTCCCTATTTCAGATAATACTCTGTAGGGCTGAGTTCTAGACAGTGCTTTATTTCCTTCATACCCTTTTCCCAACCCCTCTTAATGAAAGCAAAGAATTTTTACCATTGATGTCTCTAAACTCAATTCTTGATTGTTCTTTTTTTTTTTTTGAAACAGAGCCTCAAGCGAGTCTCTTGCCTCTGCCTCTCAAGTAGCTGGGACTACAGGCTCCCGCCACATTGCCCGGCCATTGTTTTTTTGTTTTTTTTTTTTTTTGGTTGCAGCCGTTGTTTTTTTGGCGGGCCTGGGCTAGATTCGAACCCGCCAGCTCAGGTGTACGTGGCTGGCACCTTAGCCCATTGAGCCACAGGCACCGAGCCTTGATTGTTGATTAATAGTAAATCTTTTTTTTTGTTTGTTTTAAAGAAATAATGGGCTTGGCAACTGTAGCTCTGGGGCTGGTGGGTCCAACCCCGGTCCAGGCCTGCTAAAAAACAATAACGCCTGCAGCAAAAAAAAAATAGCTGGGTGTTGTGGTGGGCACCTGCAGTCCCAGCTACTTGGGAGACTGAAGCAAGAGAATCGCTTTAAGCCCAAGAGTTTAAGATTGCTGTGAGCTGTGACACCATGGGGACAACATACTGAGACTCTGTCTCCAAAAAAAAAAAGCATTTATTTTATTTGTTTTTTTTTTCTTTTTCCATTTCTTTTTCTTTTCTTTTTTTTTTAGAGACAGAATCTCACTTTATTGCCCTCAGTAGAATGCTGTGGCATCACACAGCTCACAGCAATCTCCAACCCCTGGGCTTAGGCGATTCTCTCGCCTCAGCCTCCCTAGTAGCTGGGACTACTAGGTCTGTACACCTGCCACAAAGCCCAGCTATTTTTCTGTTTTGCAGTTTGGCCGAGGCTGGGTTTGAACCCACCACCTTTGGTATATGGGGCTGGCGCCCTACTTGATGAGCCACAGGTGCCGCCCTTCTTTTTTTTTTTTTTCTAGGAGTTGAGATAGGTGGATTCGTTTTTCAGTGTGGAAAAGAAAGAATAATTATGAACAAAATTTCAGAAGACAGCACTGTCCTCAGAGACTTTGTCTCAATTCTTGGAATTGTAGCAAATGTTTATCATTAAAACTTTAATAGCTTTCCTAATTTGTTTCACTGCCTTTAAGTCGGTTATCAGAGAGCTCTATGGAGCAGAGACTGCTTTCCCATTTGGAAAAACCATCTCTGAGAATGTTAACTATTTTATTCACTCAAGAGTGGTTTGGACTTGGCATCTGTGGCTCAAGTGGCCAAGGCACTAGCCACATACACTAGAGCTGGCAGGTTCGAATCCAGCCTAGGCCCGCCAAACAACAGTGACGGCTGCAACCAAAAAATAGCCAGGCATTGTGGCAGGCGCTTGTAGTCCCAGCTACTTGGGAGGCAGAGGCTGAAGAATTGCTTGAGCCCAGGAGTTAAGAGGTTGCTGTGAGCTGTGATGCCACCCAGGCCGTAAGGCTCTATCTCAAAAAAAAAAAACAGTGGTTTGTTTTTTGTTTTTGTTTTTTTATACTGCATGACTGCCTTGAAAAGTAATCTTACACTTTTTTTTTTTTTTTGAGACAGAACCTCAAGCTGTCACCCTGGATAGAGTGCTGTGGTATCACAGCTCACAGCAGCCTCCAGTTCCTGGGCTCAAGCAAGTCTGCCTCTGCCTCCCAAGTAGCCCTGACTATTTTTTGGTTGCAGCCGTCTTTGTTGTTTGGTGGGCCCAGGCTGGATTTGAACCCACCAGCTCAGGTGTACATGGCTGGCACCTTAGCCGCTTGAGCCACAGGCACCGAGCCTATACTTTATATTTTCTTGGTAATAATTTGAGAGTTGCTCATCACAAAATGAAACCTCTCATCTTCTGGCTCAATGAATAGTCTCATGGTGTAGTGAGTAAGAGTATGGTGCTCCAAAGTTGTATAAATAATACTGAGTGTAAATGTTATTTATTACTTATTAAACCATGTAACCTTGGACATAGTAACAGTTAATTTGGTCCATGTGTGGTAGCTCATGCCTGTAATTCTAGCACTCTGGGAGGCTGAGGTAGGTGGATTACCTAAGCAAGAACAAGACCCTGTCTCTACTAAAAATAGAAAAACCCGCCAGGCTTTGTGGTATATACCTGTAGTCCCAGCTACTTGGGAAGCTGAGGCAAGAGAATCACTTAAGCCTAGGAGTTTGAGGTTGCTGTGAGTTATGACACCATGGCACTCTACCCAGGATGACAAACTGAAACTGTCTCAAAAAAAAGTTAATTTATCTCTCCAAACTTGTTTCCTATCTTTTTTTTTTTTTTTTTTTTTGAGACAGAGCCTCAAGCTGTCACCCTGGATAGAATGCTGTGGCATCACAGCTCACAGCAACCTTCCAATTCCTGGGCTCAAGCGAGTCTCTTGCCTCAGCCTCCCAAGTAGCTGGGACTACAGGCGCCCGCCACAACGCCTGGCCATTTTTTGGTTGCAGCCGTCATTGTTGTTTGGCGGGCCCGGGCTGGATTCAAACCTGCCAGCTCAGGTGTACATGGCTGGCGCCTTAGCCCGTTGAGCCACAGGCGCCGAGCCTTGTTTCCTATCTTTAAAATAGACATAGTGATGTTTACCTCATGGAATTGCTGTGAAGATTAAGTGATATACTCATAGGTGGCGCCTGTGGCTCAAAGGAGTAGGGCACCGGCCCCATATGCCAAGGGTGGCAGGTTCAAACCCAGCTCCAGCCAGAAACTGCAAAAAAAAAAGAAAGAAAAGTGATATACTCATGATGAGTGATACACAGTGCCTGTTTTGAAATAAAAAGAAGGGGCGGCGCCTGTGGCTCATCCAGTAGGGCACCAGCCCCATATACCAAAGGTGGCAGGTTCAAACTCGGCCTAAGCTGAACTGCAAAAACAGAAAAATAGCTGGTGTTGTGGGGGGCACCTACAATCCCAGCTACTCAGGAGGCTGAGGCAAGAGAATTGCCTAAGCCCAGGAGTTGGAGGTTGCTGGGAGCTGTGTGACTCCATGGCACTCCACCAAGGGCGATAAAGTGAGACTCTGTCTCTATAGAAAAAAAAGAGAGAGAGAAATAAAAAGAAAAAAGTAGCCTAGGCTGGGCTTGGTTGCTCACATCTGTAATCCCAGCACTCTGGGAGGCTGAAGTGGGTGGATTGCCTGGGCTCACAGGTTCGAGACCAACCTGAGCCAGAGTGAGACCTCATCTCTACAAAAAAGAGCCGAGCGTTGTGGTTGGCACCTATAGGCCCACCTACTTGGAAGGCTGAGGCAAAAGAATCACTTAAGCCCAAGAGTTTGAGGTTGTTGTGAGCTGTACCGCCACGGCACTCTACCCAGGATGACAAAGTCAGACTTTGTTTAAAAAAAAAAAAAAAAAAGGGTAGGCCAAAGTGCATCTAGGTGTAAGCTTCCATAGATGGGAGCTATTCAGAGATGGTTCTTTGCCCAGGATTAAAGGGACAAATGCACAAAGGGCATTTGTCTGGACTCATCACCTTGGGAAAGGTAGATTGAATTTTTCTTTCCTGCACTCTGACCCCACCAGTACTGCCTTCCATCTAGTAGTGGTGTTGCATTCTGTGCTAATGCAATAGATATGAACCCTGGCCTGGAACTTTTGAGCATGTCCCAGATGGTTATTGATTCCCAGAAGGTACTGGGAGCTGAAGAAAAGTATGATGGCCATTAGATTAAAATAACCGTGCTAAGCTTTGCAGAACACTGTAAAAAAGACTCAGACCTGTATCCATAGTGATAAAATTTTAGAATATTTAAAACATAAAAAGGGGCTCGGCGCCTGTGGCTCAGCAGGCTAAGGCGCCAGCTACGTACACCTGAGCTGGCGGGTTCGAATCCAGCCCAGGCCTGCCAAACAACAATGACGGCTGCAACCAAAAAAAAAAATAGCCGGGCGTTGTGGCAGTTGCCTGTAGTCCCAGCTACTTGGGAGGCGGAGGCAGGAGACTCGCTTGAACCCAGGAATTGGAGGTTGCTGTGAGCGTGATGTCACAGCTCTCTATCCAGGGTTACAGCTTGAGGCTCTGTCTCAAAAAAAAAAATTTTTTTGTGTTTCTAAATACAAGCAATGGACAACTGGCAATTAAATTTTTAAAATGTACTATCTTTTATAATAGCGTCAAAAAACATTAAAACTTTGGAGTAAACTTAAAATATGTATGTAAGATCTGTATGTTGAAAACTACTAGACAGTGCTGAGAGAAAATCAAGGAAAACCTAAACAAGTGGAGAGATACTGTGTGAATTATTGTTTAAAAAAGACTCAGTATTGATGGCTAAAGGATAAAATTTTCCCCTAAATTTATCTTTGAGAGTCAGTGTAATTCCACAAACTTTTCTTTCCCACAAAAGCTGAAAAGACACAAGGTAGACCACTTACAAGTAAATAGATATCTCTGGTATACAATAATGGATATTATAGTACATGGAAGATTAGCATTAAAGCTCTGAGGGGAAAGTGGTTTTAAACTTAGAAATTCCTTCTTAGAAGAAATTACTCAAAGATGTACTCATAATTAAGTCTAAAAGATGGCTCGGCGCCTGTGGCTCAACGAGCTAAGGCGCCAGCCACGTATAACTGAGATGGCGGGTTCGAATCCAGCCCGGGCCCGCCAAACAACAAAGACGGTTGCAACCAAAAAATGGCCGGGTGTTGTGGTGGGCGCCTGTAGTCCCAGCTACTTGGGAGGTGGAGGAGGCAAGAGACTCGCTTGAGCCTAAGAATTGGAAGTTGCTGTGAGCTGTGATGTGACAGCACTCTATCCAGGGTGACAGCTTGAGGCTCTGTCTCAAAAAAAAAAAAAAAGTCTAAAAGATTATTGATTTGTGATATTGAACATAATTCAGTGAGCTGAAAATCTTCTATAATCTCAAGGTAGGGGAAGTGGTGGGGCTGCCAAGGAAAGAAGGAGAATAATAGTACATGGGTCATTATGAAAGTTTTTGTTTGTATTGAGGCAGAGTCTCAGTTTGTCACCCTCAGAGTGCTGTGGTGTCACAGCTCACAGTAACCTCAAACTTTTGGGCTCAAGTGATTCTATTGCCTCAGCCTCCCAGGTAGCTGGGACAATAAGCACCAGCCATAATGCCAGGCTAGTTTCTTGGTTTTTTTTAGTAGAGATGGGGGAAAGTCAGCCTCCCAGGTAGCTGGGACTATAGACGCCTGCCAGCCTGCCACAACGCTTGGCTTTTTTTTTTTTTTTTTTTTTGGTAGAGTCTCACTTTATCACCCTTGGTAGAGTGCCGTGGCGTCACATAGCTCACAGCAACCTCTAACTCCTGGGCTTAGGTGATTCTCTTGCCTCAGCCTCCCAAGTAGCTAGGACTACAGGCGCCCGCCACAATGCCTGGCTATTTTTCTGTTTTGCAGTTTGGCCGAGGCCAAGTTTGAACCTGCCACCTTCAGTATATGGGGCCGGCGCCCTACTCGATGAGCCACAGGTGCAGCCCCGCTTGGCTGTTTTTTGTTGCAGTTGTCATTGTTGTTTAGCCGGCCTGGGCTGGGTTTGAACCTACCACCCTCGGTGTATGTGGCTGGCGCTGTAACCACTGCTACGGGCACCGATCCTCAAAACTTTCTTCCTTTTTTTTTTAGACAGAGCCTCGAGCTGTCGCCCTGGGCAGAGTGCTGTGGCATCACAGCCCACAGCACCCTCCAACTCTTGGGCTCAAGCGATTCTCCTGCCTCTGCCTCCCAAGTAGCTGGGACTACAGGTGCCCGCCACAACACCTGGCTATTTTTTGGTTGCAGCTGTCATTGTTGTTTGGCAGGCCCGGGCTGGATTCAAACCCGCCAGGTCAGGTGTATGTGGCTGGCCCGTTGAGCCATAGGCGCTGAGCCTCAAAACTTTCATAATGACCTTATGTATATAGTTGTCATTTGAAGGAAGGATGTAGCATTCAGTATAGTGCCCGATAACAAGTTGATACTTAATGAATATATCCTGATTAACTTTAAGCAAAAATGACCTGCTTGTGAATAGAAGAATGACCTTCAGTAAAGTTCACATAAACAGATCATCCACTTGTAACAGCACTTATCCTGCTAAATGTCAGGGCAGAGAAAAGAATGGTGGCATGTAGGTGTTGAGTGATGGGAAGTCCAAATGACTGGAGAGTGCACCTCACTTCAGGAGGAGCCCGGGGCCAGGTGTTTGCACTAACTTACAGTGTTTTATGTTTCTTGCAGATGTTCCCACAAGCCTGCACTTCCAGAGCATGCTGAAATCTCAATGGCAGAACAAACCTTTTGACAAAATCAAACCTCCCAAAAAGTTTTCACTTAAGCACAGAGCACCCATACCAGGCAGTCTGTCAGATCCATCTCGTAGAGACAGGCACAAGTTGGTCAACTCCTTCCTAACAACAGCCAGTAAGTTTCAGGGAATCGGGAAATCCTTTGTAATTTTAGTTATTTTTCATCCTTTTATATTTTCAAGGTACTGATTTGCTACTCTAGTATGTTGGGGTTAGGAGAGCCATTTGACTGAGAGACATCCAGCCAGTTACTTCCGCTTGTTTTAGATGCTCTCAGACGGAGTCAGGGAGCTCATCTGGGCACAACGGGTCTTAGGGCTCAGTGAACAGCCAGCAACGGCATGGTATTAGGTTCATGTGTGGGCAGGCTGTTCTTCTGTAGCATGGTGTCACATTTCTCTGGTTCTGGGCTCCCTGTGTCTATCCTAGCCCTTATGCGATTTACTAGAAGCATCAGTCCTAAAGGATTGTGCTGCTGCCACGGGTGTACAGAATTGGCCTTGGGAGAACTCAAGAGTTTAGAACTCAAATAAGAAAAAAATTTGAGAAAAGGTACTTCACAGCTCTTTTTCTGTTCCCCTCTTCAGAGCTGTCCCATCACCAAACCCGGCCTGACAGGACCCACAGGCAGCACTTAGACGATGTGGGGGCCGTGCCCATGGTGGAACGAGTGACAGCGCCAAAAGCAGAGCGCTTGCTCAACCCACCGCCACCTGTGCATGACCCAAACCACAGCAAAATGAGATTGCGAGACCATTCATCTGAGAGAAGTGAAGGTAGGGCCAGGCCCATGGCACCTCTACCTGCAATTGCACCTGCTCAGGGCTTTCTGGGGCAACCTAGGTTTCTCTTAATTGCCCCCAGCTTTGTCCTTCACCTTCTAGGAAGGCAGAGCAGGAGTTGCTACTGCTTCTAAATGCAGGTCACTTCTTACTGCCACAGCAACCTCTCTTCTGCCCAGCTGCTACCTCCCATCAGTCAGTTTGCTTCACCTTTTTGTCCTCTAGGCTTAGAAAGCACTTTTGCCTTTAGTGTGTATTGCTGCTATTCTAACTTGTGTTAGAAGTAGCACTGGTTAAGATAGCCATGCATTCCTCTCTTTTCTGTTGACTACAGTGTTAAAGCATCACACAGACACAAGCAGTTCAAACTATTTGGCAGCCTCTCACCATCCACCGCACAGTCCCTTGGTGCGACAGCTTTCCACCTCATCAGACTCCTCCGCACCCATCAGCTCTGGCTCGCAGGTTACAACCAACACATCTGTAAGTACCTGTGTGGGGTTAGCTGGACATTTCCCTCTGCAGGTCACTGCTTGTTCAAGTAGCTCTGGAGGAGGCCAGTAGAGAGGGTGGATAATGGACCCTAAGGCATTTATGGGAACTCAGCTCGCCATGCTGTATGGATGTATCATTTTTAAGCCAAAGTGGTAATATTTGACCTTCTCTTGAGTTTTTCATAGAGATGGATTTATGTTGAGCCATCTATAAAAAGCTTCAGGAAGAGACAGACTTTTAAGGTGGTCTGTAACTATTCAAGATCTTGGGGGCTACGTTTCACACAGAACTCAGTAATACCATGGCCTTACTCCTGTTGGCCTATGAAGTGAACAGGAGGAGAGGTGGAGCTATGGCATTGGAAACATTTAATTTCCTTGTTTTATTTTCCCAGTAGCCAAGATGACATACTGAGAATTAATCCTGGGCATTTAGAGTGCTAGTGGAAGGGAAGGGAGAAGGTAGAGCCTATGCATCAAATCTACTGAAGGTCATTTGTGTAATTGTTAAAATAGCGGTAATAGTAATGATAGAACTGTATGACTATAATGTTTATAGAACACTTACTACGTGCCAGCACTGAGTGATGTACATGTATTATCCCGTTTTGTAGGCATGAAAACTGAAGCTTTCCAAGGTTAAGTAAATTACGTAAGGCAAGCTTGTGAGGGTTATAATTGTGTTTCAAACCAAATTAGCCTGACTACAGAGCCAGCTCTCCTACCATTACACTACACAGTCTAAGCCTGGGTGTGGGCTCATTCAGAGGCCACTTGTAAAGCTCCTTCAGAGCTTAGATAAAATGGCTCACTAGGCTCCGGTAATCAGGTAGGAATTCATATGGTTCTTACTGTTCTTAGAAGTGTATCTTTTCCAAATGGGCTCTTTGCTCCTCCCACTTCTTGACCTCTAATATTCACAACTTTTGTCTAAATAGACGTGTAGTATCCTTAACACTCTCATTTATCTACCAGCAGAGTGTGAATTTTAAAAAGAGCCTCATTCTGGCTTGGCGCCTGTGGCTCAAATGGCTAAAGCGTCAGCCATGTACACCTGAGCTGGTGGGTTCGAATCCAGCCCAGGCCCGCCAAACAACAATGATGGCTGCAACCAAAAAATGGCCGGGCGTTGTGGCAGACGCCTTGTGGTCCCAGCTACTTGGGAGGCAGAGGCAGGAGACTCGCTTGAGCCCAGGAGTTGGAGGTTGCTGTGGGCTATGATGCCACGGCACTCTACCCAGGGTGACAGCTTGAGGCTCTGTCTCAAAAAAAAAAGAGAGAGCCTCATTCTGGTAAGAAGTCTGAACTCTGAGATTCCAGGTCTTAGTACTTCAATATTTTTCTCAGTTGCCAGCCATCCTGTGTCTGGAGAATCATTTGAAATTTTTACATACTGGCTCGGCACCTGTGGCTCAATGGGCTAAGGCGCCAGCCAGGTACACCTGAGCTGGCGGGTTTGAATCCAGCCCGGACCCGCCAAACAACAATAATGGCTGCAACCAAAAAAAAAGGGGGCCAGGTGTTGTGGCGGGTGCCTGTAGTCCTAGCTACTTGGGAGGCAGAGGCAAGAGACTCACTTCAGCCCAAGAATTGGAGGTTGCTGTGCGCTGTGATGCCACAGCACTCTATCCAGGGTGACAACTTGAGGCTCTGTCTCAAAAAAAAAAGAAAAGAGGCTTGGCCAAGCCTGTGGCTCAACAGGCTGAGGCACCAGCCACGTACGCCTGAGCTGGCGGGTTCAAATCCAGCCTGGACCCGCCAAACAACGATGGCTGCAACCAAAAAATGGCCGGGCGTTATGGCGGGCGCCTGTGGTCCCAGCTGCTCGTGAGGCGGAGGCAGGAGACTCGCTGGAGCCCAGGAATTGGAGGTTGCTGTGAGCTATGATGCTACAGCACTCTCTCCAGGGTGACAGCTTGAGGCTCTGTCAAAAAAAAAAAAAAAGAAATTTTTACATACTATTTATTGAATGCAAATTCTATACTACATAGCACTATGCTGACCCTTAAGATACTCATTACAAATTTTTTTCAAAGTCTCTGAATTTAGGCTGGGTATGGTGGCTCATATCTATAATCACAATATTTTGGGAGGCTTAGGCAGGAGAATTGCTTGAGGCCAGAAGTTAAAAAGACTAGCCCCATCAAGAGGGAGACCTGTCTCTACAAAAAAGTTAGAAAATTATCCAGGCGTAGTGATGCATACATGTAGTCCCAGGTACTTGAGAGGCCACGGTCCCTCAGTATCCATGGGAGATTGGTTCCAGAACCTCCCATGGATACCAAGATCCACAGATGTTCAAGTCCTTGATATAAAATGGTGTAGCATTTGTGTATAACCTATGTGCATTCTCATGTGTACTCTATAATAATACAGTGTAAATGCAGTGTAAGTGACTGTTATACTATATTGTTTAATGAATAATGACAAGAAAGAAGTCTGTATACATGTTGAGTGTAGACACAATTTGTTGTCAAGTAACTGGTTGAGCCCTTGGATACAGAAGGCCAACTGTACTTGAACTCAAGCAGAGAAGATAGAAGACACTAGAAAGAATATGGGGAGGGGTGTTTGTGGCAGTGCTTCACAAAAGCCAGTGGCTGCATCAGAATCAACTTGGTAGTTTTAAGAAAAACCCTCTATTTATGTTTCTGGTTTGAAGCTGAGTATGGTGGTGCACACCACTATATAGTCCCAGGTCCAGTTAGAGGCTGAGGCTGATTGCAAAAAAAAAAAAAAAAAAATTCTGATGTGATAGAAGAAGGGGAATCCTAGAGCTGTTTTAAAAAACACTCCTTATCGGGCGGCGCCTGTGGCTCATCGAGTAGGGCGCCGGCCCCATATACCGAAGGTGGCGGGTTCAAACCCAGCCTCGGCCGAACTACAAAACAGAAAAATAGCCAGGCGTTGTGGTAGGCGCCCCCAGCTACTCGGGAGGCTGAGGCGAGAGAATCACCTAAGCCCAAGACTTGGAGGTTGCTATGAGCTGTGTGATGCCACGGCACTCCAGGGCGATAAAGTGAGACTCTGTCTCTACAAAAAAAAAAAAAAAAAAGCACTCCTTATCTTGCCTTCGATGTACAACCAAGTTTTGGAACCACATTTCATTCTCATTACCTGCTCTTTGGCTCTGGCTCTTTAAGAGGACAGTTGGACCAAATGCAGTGTCTGGTAGAATGAGGGTATGAGTAGAGGGTGGAATCCCACAACCTGCTCCAATCTCCTTCCCTTGAAGGGTACTAACAGCAACCCAAAAAGATTCAGGAAAATTACTTACATGTTTCTGCCAGCAGTTTCGCATGCATTCTTGACCAAGATACAGGGGAGGCTTTCTCTCATGAGGCTTATTTTAAGTTGCATCTCTTGTAGTGGGACATGAAATTTCAGCAGAGATGTGGCAGTGGCAATGAAGAGACCTTTGGGTTTGAGATTCCTAATCTTCTTGCTGCAGAAGTCAGCCAGGCAGTTACCTAGTTACCTAGTTACCTTTGTTAACCAGTTACCCTAAGTTCAACAGTCATTTCATTTGATAGAGAAGAAAGTTAAAATGAAAAGGACATTGTGGTCACCTAAAATTGTAAATGACAGCTGCTGAAATTCTGGCCCAGGAAGTGCTGACTTTTAACATTCTCTGAGAATATCCTAAGGTGATAGGATGAATAAACCCTTTATCGCCTTCTGGTAATGGAGCATAGAGTAGTTATAGGGAATAATCTCTGCCTTGCTTCCCTTCACTAACCTCTTTCCTGTAGGCTGACCACACTTGGTGATTTGGGTGTGTATGCAGCCTCTTAGGTGTTTCCAGCTGTTTTGTTGCCATGGCAGCATGTTTGTCATCCCACTGTTTCCCTCTGGCCTCTCACAGCTCAGTTGCTAGTCTCTGATTCAGGATAGGGTATTTGCCATTTGAGCAGAAGTAGCTAGGAGACTTTTTCTTACATTCAAGAGACCAAGCTTTTTGGTTCCCTCTTTTATTCCTTCCTTGGTCTCCAAGCTACTTTAAGATTATAGATGTCCACATGATACTGGATCCTTAGAAGTCTTTATTTTCCCAAGAGTTTGATTGTCTTAGTTTCCTATAGAAGCAAAATTTCCTTTCTCCAGGAATGTGAGGTTTAGCCAGGTCCTTCTCTTTAATTTCCCCTCTAGTCATCTCTGTTGATACAGCTAGAAAGTTCTTAGTTAGTTCTCTAAGAATAATAAGAGCAAAAAGTCACATAAAGGCTGAACAGATGGTGGGTACAGATTTAGCTGAAGAGTTCTTATCTTCAAGAAAGAGGTGCATTCATGACAACCAAGGTTAGACAATCTATTGAGATAGCCCTTTCTTTTGGGCATCTTTTGGGATAAGGTTTATTGCTTCAAAGGGCCCCTGTGGGTCTAAGAGGGATAAAAGGGGGGGTTAAATGAGGGGTTTAGTAAAGGTGTATATGGAGAAGGGATCCCAACAATTGATTAGGGATTACCCACCCCTTTAAAATTCAACAAAAGTCTCTTTTCATATGAGCCAATGAAGGAGGAGGGTGGCCGGTGGGACTTACGAATGAGAGTTACTCCTCAGGACCACTTAGTGTTTCTACCAAGGACTTTACTTTTGGAGATCATCTGTCCTGGTGTGCACAGCTGCTATGGTCACTGCCCATCTTCAACCTGACGACCCAGAGACCTGGTTACTGGTGATCTTGTTTTAAATCTTGGATGAGTGATTTGGTATTTGTAGAGTTGGGTCTCTCTTTCAAACTTACCTTTGTCTTACAGCAGCCAGTGAGGAGGAGAAGGGGAGAGAGCTCATTTGATATTAACAACATTGTCATCCCAATGTCTGTTGCTGCAACAACCCGTGTAGAGAAACTACAGTACAAGGAAATCCTGACACCCAGGTAGAAGCCCTGAATAATTGGCTCCTCTCCCCATTCATTCTTCTGTTACTGCCCTATTCCCTTCTTCCCTCTGACCAAGCTTTGGGCCCTAGCCTTGGGTTCTGTCTTCTTAGTAAGAGAAAAAGTTTAAATTATTTCTTTACATAGTTCTCTCTCATTCCATTATTATGATTACACCAACCAAACCAGAAGTTACAATCTGGCAAGGCCACTGGCCATCACTGGTCTTACAGGTATATTTGGAATTTTTTGTCAACATGAAAGCAGGTACATGTATATCTTCATTTCTAGCTTTTGTTGACAAATCAAATTTAGCAATCCTGTTATGTGCATTCTGAGGTGGTGGCAATCAGCTGGTACTGAATAATGGTGCTCTTCCTTTTTGTTTTTTTAATGGTGCTCTTCTTTATAAACGTTCTTTTGCTTGAATTTATCCAAGTCACCCAGCCCCAATCCAACCCCAGTCTGCTGTTTCCATTTCTGGCCTTTGTAGGCATTTGAGTAGGAGGCCTATTTAAGAGGCCTCAAGGGTAAGGAGACTGAGATGTGAAGGGCAGACAGAAAGCAGTGTCACCTGTGGAGGAGACCTCTCGTACTTGCACAGATACATTCATCCTTCCCCAGGATTCGCCTGCTCGCAATCTCATAATTGTTCATTCTTGGTTTTGCAGCTGGCGAGAGGTTGATCTTCAGTCTCTGAAGGGGAGTCCTGATGAGGAGAACGAGGAGGTAATGGCATGGTCCTTCTGTCTTAGAAGAGGACACATGCTCTCACACATACACATGGGTGCATATTCCAGCTGCCTCGAGACCTGTGGGTGTCAAGTGTAGCCTTTTTGTTTCTGTCCTAACTGGGAAGAGCCTAGAATGGGGTGGGGAAGGTTCTGCTTTAACTCTCAGCTTCCTGGAGGAAAGAAGGGATCGATGAAGCTTTTTTATTGCAGATTGAGGACCTATCAGATGCAGCATTTGCTGCCCTGCATGCCAAATGTGAGGAGATGGAGAGAGCACGGTGGCTGTGGACCACGAGTGTGCCGCCCCAGCGGCGGGGCAGCAGGTAATGGGGCGGGCGTAGGTGTGGATGGTGAGTGGACAGGGAGTTCAGGCCCTGCCTCTTGTCATGGAATTGCCACTGCCTCTTGGTTGCTGCTTATAATCATCTACTGGCCATGGCCAGGACTGTTGAAGGTCCTTAGTGTATGTTAGAACTAGTGGAGGCATAAGTAGGGGTTGTGGTGAAGTAGCCAGGGGAGCTTTGATGGCCTCACTATAACTTAACCCTCTTTTTGGACAGTAGGCTGTGGTTCTGTGGTCTTGCTTGAATGAACTGCTCCCCCAACCCCCAGTACATACACCGCTGACCTGTATTTATTTATTTACTTGAGACAGACTCCCACTGTCACCGTGGGTAGAGTGCCATGGTGTCATAGCTCACAGCAACCCCAAACTCTGGGACTCAAGTAGTTCTCTTGCCTCAGCCTCCCAAGTAGGTGGAACTACTACAGGCACCTGCTCCACAGTGCTTGGCTGTTTTTATTCTTGCTCTTTCTTAGACTGGTCTTCAATGCCTGAGCTCAAACAATCCACCTGCCTCAGCCTCCCAAGAGTGCTGAGATTACAGGTGTGAACCTCTCTGTGCCTGGCTTCTGTCTCCATTTATTGTTAATAGTGGCAGAAGCCCTTGGGATTCTAAGGTAGAAAATTTGGGGAGCTGTTGTTTTTTTTTTTTTAGACAGTCGCAAGCTCAAACTCCTGGGCCCAAGTTATTCTCCTGCCTCAGCCTTCCAAGTAGCTGGGACTATAGGTGCCCGCCACAGCGCCCAGCTATTTTTTGGCCCGGGCTGTATTCGAACCTGCCAGCTCTGGTGTATGTGGCTGGCGCCCCTAGCTGCCTGAGCTATAAGCACTGAGCCATTTTTACCTTTTTCTTTAACTACAATTTTCAAAAACTAATTTCTATGCCACCATGAATTCACTAGCTGCTATGTTACTAGCCTTGTTGTTGTTCAGCCATGGCTTTCTTGCAGTGTCAGGTGTGCATAGTTTCATAGTTGGCCTTCTAGGCAGTAGTGGGAGGAAATGAGATTTGCTGGATCGCAGGAAAAGCCTATTGGTGTCAGTCTGCGTCAACGCCTCCCATAGGAGTGTTTTCTTCATGCCTCCCCCGTCCCTGGGTCCCCAGAAGTGGGTAAGAAATCTCTTGTTACCCAGACACTCAGATTTGCATTCATTGGTGTACAGGTCTTACAGGTCATCAGACGGCCGGACAACCCCCCAGCTGGGCAGTGCCAACCCCTCCACCCCCCAGCCTGCCTCCCCTGATGTCAGTAGTAGCCACTCTTTGTCGGAGTTCTCCCATGGTCAGTCTCCTAGGAGCCCCATTAGCCCAGAACTGCACTCAGCTCCCCTCACCCCTGTGGCTCGGGACACTCCACGACACTTAGCCAGTGAAGATACCCGTTGTTCTACGCCAGAGCTGGGGCTGGATGAACAGGTAAGGGATACTTCCTTTGTTGGGGCTAGCAAGGTGGGGCATGGAATTGGGAAGGGACACTACCTACTGAAGATGGTTTCATTTTATAGTGCTCTCTCTCTCCATTTTGAGGGCGCAAGGGGCTGCATTTGAAATTGACCACCTAAAGGAACTGTATTGGTCATTGTTAAGAGAGTACCCATCATATGAGGGGTCTTCCCAGGAGCTCTAGATAGATTGGTCATGGGTTCTAGTCTATCGGTAGGACTTGTGGCAGGAAGGCTGGGGCTGAGTCCTGACCAGAGCACCTTGTCTGCCCACAGTCTGTCCAGCCATGGGAGCGGCGGACCTTTCCCCTGGCATACAGTCCCCAGACAGAGTGTGAGGACCAGCTGGATGCACAGGAACGCGCAGCCCGCTGTACTCGGCGTACCTCAGGCAGCAAGACTGGCCGGGAGACAGAGGTGGCACCCACCTCACCTCCTGTTGTCCCCCTTAAGAGTCGGCATCTGGCGGCAACAGTCACAGCTCAGCGCCCAACTCACAGATGAGCAGGAGACAAGAATCTAAACAGACTCACTAACTATTGGCATTAAAGCTTCAGAAATCTCTGCGTTTGATATTCAAACATCATATGCTGGAAATTTTCACAGTTTTTAGTGAATTTAAGGAATTTAGATCCTACTTTGGTATTTTTTTTCCTTGTTTTAATTTTTGTTTTGTTTTTGTTTCCATGTTTTCTTATCACACACACCTGAGCACTTCCTCCAGTTGGCAAACAGAAGTTCAGGATAAGACCCTTCTGGCCTAGTCCTGGCACTTCCTCTGCACTGTTGAATCACTGGACTTACTGATGTTAGATGAGCATCCCCTCCCTTACACCTGTGGATAGGGTGGGACAGCCACCTGGGCAGAGAGAATAGGGAGCTCCAGTTCAGCATTGCCTTCTTTGGTGAGGGTGGTACGGAGCAAGCTCTGGGCTCTTACCCTCTCCCCTGCCATCTGTGGCTTGGCTCAGCCCTGGCCCTCCTGGCTAGGTCCCCCATGGTTTTCTGTGCTGGAGCACCCTCACCAGAGCCTCTTTGCCATAACTGCCTGCTGCTCTCATTGAGCTCTCAGCAGGCAGAATGGCTTCCCCTGTCACCTAGATCTTGGAGACCTGTTTCATTTTCATCTGCATTTGGTCAATGTCTGTCTTGACTCCTTAACTGCAGTAACCTGGCTGCGACTGCTCAGGTTCCCCTGCCCTAGGCCTAGCACACAGCCACACATGCCAGCCCTTCCACTCAGAATGGTGTTACTGCCTATCCTGATCTATGAAGGTGGGGTTAGGACTCCTTAACCTCTGCTCTCTCCCCGCTGTAAACCAGGGGATCTGGGAAGTGAGCAGCCAGCTCCCCTGTGTAATGTTGTTTTCACTGACTGATTCACTCTGTCATGTTTCCCTCACATCCAAGTCCCTGTCAGTGTCAATTAGACTCTTCCTTTTTCACGTGCCCCTTGCCTGTGGAACATGTCTGGTCCTAGCTGTGGTTTCCATCATTTCCCCCATCACCCTTCTTTGTTAACCTTGTGCCTGTCTCATGTATAATCACATCACCAAAAAGGGGGAGGGGGGAAAGGACTTTTTTTTTTGCCATTTTGTAATCGTATAAAAATAGTAGACAAACTGCTTAATGGTTGGGGTTTTTTCACAATTTTCAACATTAGTGATTTTTTCTTTTTTGGGTTCTGTTTGCAAGTTAAAGGGTTCGTCATTGTTTCTTTAAAAAACAATAATGCACCATATCCCTATGCATAAAGTGCTTCTTCTATTTATAAGGTTGAAAATTCTGAATAACCCTTTTAGCATTGTAAAAAAAAGAAAAAAACAAAAATTGGAAAAAAAAACTTGTATTTTGTAAATATTTTCTTTTCCTGCTTTGAGCTGTGTAATGGCAGCGAAACACGTAGCTGTCTTTGTTCTATAGAAATGCTTTTCTTCAGAGAAGCTGATCTTTGTTAATGTCTTGATTCTGTTCGCAAAGCACAGACTAGTGCTTAAAAAAAAGGAAAGAAAAATTGAAAAAAATAATAAAAAAAAAGAGTTACAGAATGTTGTGTGCCAGGCCTTTCTTGACTCATTGTGCTGGGCATACATGGCACCAGTGACAGCTTCAGAGCTGGTTCTGCTGGAACCTGCTTTTGGGGTTCTCTGAATTGCTCTGAAACTTGGAAAGTCTCAGGTCTTCTGGGAACATGGCAGGGTCATCTGATGGTCACCGGAGAGAGGATGTGGTAGTTTTTACTGAGGGTAAGGGGTGCCGGGAGGAGAGTGAGTCAGCAAGGATCATCTTTTGCTTTTTGTTATGTGGAAGTAATTGAATCACTGTCTCTTGTTGGTCCTTCTGCCAATGGTACCAGCTATATGATGTGTTATACATGTGGATCGATCTTTAAAGGAAATTTTACTTTTTGCCTATGAACTTTTCTGGGGTTGGGGGTTAATGATGATACATATAATTTGCATAGAGCCTGGCTTAGTTTTTGCCTGCTAGTTGAGATTATTATAGTATCTTTATTTTGAGGTAGCTAAGTGTCTGATTTTCATTGTACTAGATGAGTAAGTGGGTGGGTCTGGTTCTCTCCTTTCTCGCTTTGCTGCATAGGTAAGTGAGGCTACCTGTCAAGGCTGCAGAAGCCATGCCTGCTGAGGTAGCATTTATCTTTTGCTGGCTTACTGCTTCTAGAGTTGCAGTTAAGATCTGTTCTACTCAAGCATCTGCTTGTAAGTGGTTAAGCACATCAAGAAAAGCCAAGAAGGACGGCGCCTGTGGCTCATCGAGTAGAGCGCTGGCCCCATATACCGAAGGTGGCGTGTGCAAACCCGGCTTTGGCCGAACTGCAGAAACAGAAAAATAGCCGGGCGTTGTGGTGGGCGCCTGTAGTCCCAGCTACTCGGGAGGCTGAGGCAAGAGAATCGCCTAAGCCCAAGAGCTGGAGGTTGCTGTGAGCTGTGTGACGCCACAGCACTCTACCGAGGGTGATAAAGTGAGACCCTGTCTCTACTAAAAATAAGCCAACAAAAGTAATGTTTTGAAACTGTAAATCTGAGGATTCAGTATCGTGACCTTGACAAAAGAAACAATATGAAGGGTTACAATTTTTTTTTTTTTGTTTTCCTTTGTGGTATTGCTAGGGAGAAGCTATCTGGTATCCCTGTCTTGGTTTAGCAGAAATACTCCTCAATCCATATTGAGGAAACAGCTATGTAAACCTGGCAGGAATCTACACTAACACGAGTGATTGGCTGGTGTTCTGCTCCTGTCCCAGGCCTCTGAACTAATTTCTAGAGACAGAAAATCTCATATAACCCAATGGCCAACATTCTCAGGTGTGAGTACACTGGCATTAGTCTCACAAACTGACTGCGTACTGTGTGCTCAGCCACAACTATCTCCCTTTGAGTTTGACCAGGATGGTTTGCCAGCACCAGAACGAGAGAATCAGCTGAAAATGAACCAGCCCGAGAACACTCCATTCACCTTTAGGGCCCCAGAGAGCACTGCCTAATCATGATGTCCAGCTTTTAACAATATTATGATTTCCTATTTTGAGCTCTGTTCTCTAAGGGTGGGAAAGAACTTGAAATCATACATCCTATATCATCATCTTGTGCTGGAAATCCATGAGCAGAGACCTCTTTTAATCAGAGTAATAACTTTATTTTCAAATTCACTTTTACAGCAACAGTCAGTGTAAATCATTTGTTAAAACACACAATACACTGTATGGACATTCACAAACAGGAAGCTAAGCTAAGATGATTTCACATCCCTCCCCCCACCCTTAAAGTTACCAAAGAAATCATGGGACTTCCAAGTGCCAGAAACTGTCCTGCTCAACTTTGCAAATTCAAGGTGCTGAGTCCATTAGGAAGTTAAGATTCTAGGTCAGTGCCAGGGTAACCCTTCCCAAAGCTGAAGGGAAATCAGAAGTCTGATGGAGCCATCAATGTGTGGATGGAACAACTTGATGATAGTCTGTGCAGTCATCCCCCCCACCTCTTGGCTTAACTTGGGGGACAAAGATAAAGAGGGTGAAACAATCTCAGCCACCACTAGAAGTACAGGCAGCATGTCTGGAGCCAGCGGGAGAGGTGACACAGAAGTGCCAACAGCTTTAGAGGGAAGGGTGCCAGGGTTTTAGGAGGCATGCCTGTGGGCTTGAGACCCCACAAGAGGGCAGTAGGCCAAGGCAACCAGATCTCCACATTCCTGTGCTACCTGCACAAGCTGGGAAGGCTATAGCGAACGAACTAGCTGGCTGCGGTAGCTAGGAAAGCTGGTTAGTGGAAGGTGAAGCCTCAAAGACCTCTTACCCCATGGTATCTCCCTCCTCCTCGCAAATGTAGTTGAAATCACGAAGGAAAGGATTATAAGGCAGTTTAACTGCTGCACTCCAAAGATCTCCCTCTGCCCATGTTAAGTATGAACATATTCCTCCCCCTTTCCCCACAGCACAAGCAATCCCAAACGGGAAACAGTTGCACCACTGAAGTCAGTTTAAATGGAGCTATTGATAAAGTGAACTGAGAGCTTGATAGGCATATAGTATATCCCCATCTAGCCCACCCAGGGACACTGGGTCTAGACATAGGAGAAATGAGGGGAGAGCAAGAATGTTGGGGGGGACGGGAGGCCTGTCCTCATTTAAGGTCACAACCCACCATCCCTTTTGCAAGCCACCTGTCAGCACAGACCTCATCACCTTAAACCATGACCCCAGTAGCCCACCCCACAAAGGAGTGTCCAAAGCTCTTATTAGGCCCATGTGCAGGAAGAGCAAATGAGGTACAACAAGAAATGCAGCCACATCAGTGACAGCAATGAGCAGGCCATAGCTCTTAACAGCTAACAAATCCCTACACTACATTTCCTTTTTCTCCCTCTCAACCCTTCTCCTCTGAAGCTGGGACTCAGAGGACAGTGGGGAGCCGATGGAAAGTTCTGGGCCCAGGTAATTCCCTGCATGGAAAGACCTGCCTGCAACTGAAGCCTCCACCCCTAGGGGAGGCTGTGGGCTCCTACCACCCAGCCCTCAGGTTGCTTTAAACTACCCAAACCAGAAGTGACAGAACTGGGCCTGAGGCTGCTGAGTTTCTTTAAAACAGCCTTTTTCTGCATAGACAGCTTCCTTTTTCTTATGGCAGCAGATGGAGCTTGTGCAGTCAGTGGGCTGGCAGTGCCATGGGCAAGGTGTTGGAATTGTGTTTCCTGACTTGTCACCCTCCCTCAGTCAAGCAGCTTTGACCCCTGGATCCCATCCAGGATGGACAATCCATTCTAATACTTCCCTTCTGTGGCTACAGGGCCCTTGGTGAGGAAGCTAGGGCTGTCCCTCCTGAGAATGAGCCTGGAGAGGGACTCCAACCCGGGGGATGGGCTGCCTAGAGAATTGGGGACATCTGGAGTTTACATATCCCCCAGCTGGCACAGTCTTCCATTTTTTAGTGATGCATTTGTAAGACCCTCTTTCAGGACTGCTATGGGGGGTACTTCGGCCTGTGACCTCAGGAGACCATCTCCATGCTGCAAACCAGGCCAGCCACAAAACATCTCTGCCCTGCCAAAGGGATTCTTAGGGGAAATGGGGAGGGGGACACCATAACTTCTGTCCTAGTCCTATACTTCAGGCTTTTTTTGCAGCTGAAGGTCCTCCTCAGATACCAGAATCTGGTGTCTCCCAGATGCTGATGAACTTTTTCAAAATATAGGAGGACCCCGCAGAGTACAGCCACACTGGCCTCCTGGAGCCAAGTCCCAGCATGAGGGTGAGAGATACCTAGGCCCCTCACGAACATGGGTTAGAAACCTCTTTACAAGTATTTCAAGATACATGCATCCTTTTTTTTTTTTTTTTTTTTTTTTTTGTCTTTTCACTATCAGAGTCATTCTGTTGAATCCAAGCATAAACAGACAAATCCAACTACAATGTGACAGGGTGCAGACAGGGAGGGAAGGGCAAAATCTATGTATATGTTCAGCTGCTCCAGGAGAACAGACAGCATTGCTTCCAGCTGGGACTGGGGGAGAAGAACCATTTCCAAGAGGGCATGTTCCCCTTTCTGGGATGTGGAGGGCTGATTATATGCACGTGGAGGTGAACAGCAGCTGGGCTCTTTGGGAGGCTGGCAGTCCCAAGCTGGTGCACAAGTGGGGGACAGAAGGAGCAGAGGGAGGGTGGCTCTGCCCTGGCCTTGCCTGCCCATGCTGGTGCTATCATTGGCAACCAGGACACCCAACTCCTGCTGTCAGCTCAACACAGGAAGGGACCCAGCCTTCTGGAAGGAAAAGGCTTTCTCCAAGTCAACAAGGCAAGGACATCTAGGGGTCATTGCCAAGCAACACCCTGCCCCACATGTGTGATGGGAGGTGGGGGCAGGGAACTGAATAAGGTCATCAAATCCAATATGAGTGGCACACTCATCTGATGAGTGGAATTTAGAGGGAGAGACTTGAGGTCCAACCTTTGTGCTTGGACTTTGCCTTCCCTGACATCACCGCTTAGTTTAGAGTAGGTGCCTCCCATATCCAACCAGTGTCCACTGCTGAGAAGGGGATGGTGAGGCTGGGACCTTGGGACAGTGTGACATGATGAGGGGTACAGGCAGTGATTGGTTCTCACAGCAGACAACGGCACCGCAAGGCAGACAGGTGGCTGCAGTGGCCAGAGGAATGGGAGGCTCAGGACCAACCTCCCAGACCCCCACACACTCCAGAGATGCCTGAGGCCAGACGTGGGAACAGGCAGACGTCTCCCAAGAGGCACAAGTCCTTACAAAGAGAACTGGTTAGCCCTAAAGTCCCGGGTCCGCGAGGTGGCCAAAATCGTGGCTGCAGTTCCAACCTTCAGAACTCAATAAATCGAAGTTTCCATGGAATGGAGAGAAGCCCCTTAACCCAAGACCCCCTTTTACCCAGGAAGGACGCCCCACCCTACAGGGAGGGAGGAAGAGGCCAGAGCTCTCAGACATCCTCCAAGGAAGTAACCCACAGGGTGCCCCCACTCCCTTCCTTCTGCCCACTGCCCCTTCTTCCACACCAGCCCCCAGCCCACCAGCCCCCAAGAGCATGAGGCTGCAGGGACTGAGCTGCTGCTGGCAGCAGAGGCGTCGTCCTTGCCTTCCCGTTGCTCTCCCGGCTGCGCCCTGCAGGAGGCGGCGACTCAAGCCCCACCTCCCCCACGCAGTCTTTCCTCTCCCTCCCCTCTCATTCTTCCTCTTCCCTGCCCAGCCCCTGCCTCAGCCTCTGCTGTCCTCCCCACCCCCGCACCCTCGTCACACACACAAGGTTGACATCTGCCTGTGGCTCCACAAACACACCAAGTTTCAAATCCTTTGCTGCCGCTGCTGCCTCTGTGACACCCTCAGGATGGGACCAGAGGCGGTGGGCACCCCCCAGTCCCTTGAAATCCCCCAAAGCAGCTTTCAGAGCCTCTCCTTCCCTCTTCTCCTCAGAGGGGGAAAAAAAAAGAATCAGAAGGAATTGCCCAAGGAAATGTTGGGTGTGGCCATGTTTGAGTGGTTTTTTAAAAATATTTTATTATTAGCCCACCCATCAATTTGGAAAGATGAAATTAGCTCTTATTCCCATCACTGATTTTGAAGTCCCGAGCCAAAGCCGAGCGACAAAAGCAGGTTAGGTGATTAACCGATTAACCGATCTGTGAGGAGCAGCTGGGGGGCAGAGGGCGAGGGGCCAGATCATTATTCTTTTTTTTTCCACACACTCTCACTCTCTTGTCTCCACAATTATTGACCACCCCGGGGGCCTGATCACAAACCCTGCTTGGCCAGGGAGGCGGACACTTCATCGGCTAGCGTGGCGAGCTGGGGTGAGTCTACCATGTTGATGCTGCCAGTGGAGGAGACATTGCTGAGGTGCCGTGGAGACGTGTCCCCAGACACCACGGGTGACTTGTACACAATTTCTGCCCCGTGGTCTGTCTTGGCTTTGGCGTTCTCACGGAAGGTCAGCTTGTGGGTTTCGATCTGCAAGGAGAGCAGGGGAAGGAGGGTGAGACGGAGCCAGAGAAAGGGGGCGAGGGCTGCCAACAGCCTGAGATACTCCATATGTATACAAACGTACATGTGAGAATACATGTACATATATTTTAATGTATGTGGTAACAATATACACGAGCTTTGCACTCTGGTTTCCAAACTTAATACTTTTTTTTTTTTTGAGACAGAGCCTCAAGCTGTCACCCTGGATAGAGTGCTGTAGCATCACAGCTCACAGCAACCTCCAACTCCTGGGCTCAAGTGAGTCTCCTGCCTCTGTCTCCCAAGTAGCTGGGACTACAGGCGCCTGCCACAACGCCCGGCTATTTTTTGGTTGCAGCCATCATTGTTGTTTGGCAGTCCCGGGCTGGATTCGAACCCGCCAGCTCAGGTGTACGTGGCTGGCACCTTAGCCCATTGAGCCATAGGCGCCGAGCCTAAACTTAATACTTTCTGATATCAGTACATAGGGAACTTCCTCATTGCTCCCTATTTCCATATAGCAGCTATACCAAGTTTATCTACTCCCCTGTGATGGATATTTAGGCTGTTTTTCTTGTTTTTTGTTTTTGTTTTTTTTTTTGAGACAGAGTCTCATTATCTCACCCTGGGTAGAGTGCTGTGGCATCACAGCTCACAGCAACCTCAAACTCTTGGGCTTAAGTGATTCTCTTGCCCTGGTCTCCCAAGTAGCCAGGATAGGCGCCCACCATAATGCCCAGCTATTTTTTTGGTTGTAGTTGTCGTCGTTTGGCAGGCCCGGGCTGGATTTGAACCTGCCAGCTCTGGTGTATGTGGCTGGCACCCTAGCTGCTGAGCTACAGGAGCCAAGCCAAGAAGCTTTTTTTTATAGAGACAGAGTCTCACCTTATCGCCCTTGGTAGAGTACCGTGGCGTCACACAGGTCACAGCAACCTCCAACTCCTGGGCCTAGGCGATTCTCTTGCCTCAGCCTCCCAAGTAGGTGGGACTACAGGCGCCCACCACAATGCCTGGCTATTTTTCTGTTTTGCAGTTCGGCCGAGGCCGGGTTTGAACCTGCCACCTTCGGTATATGGGGCCAGCGCCCTACTCAATGAGCCACAGGCGCTGCCTCCAAGAAGCTTTTCTTCTTTTCTTCTTTTTTTTTTTTTGGCCAGGGCTGGGTTTGAACCCACTACCTCTGGCATATGGGGCTGGCACCCTACTCCTTTGAGCCACAGGCACTGCCCACCAAGAAGCTTTTTTTCTTTTTTTTGTTTGTTTTTGAGACAGAGTCTCACTATGTCACCCTCAGTAGAGTGCTGTAACGTCACAGCAACCTCTTTAGAGAGTCTCTTGCCTCAGCCTCCCAAATAGCTGCGACTACAGGCACCCACCACAACACCTGGCTATTTTTTTGTTGCAGTTGTCATTGTTGTTTAGCTAGCCTTGGCTGGATTCAAACCTGCCTGCCTCAGTGTATGTGGCTGGTGCCGTAACCACTGTGCTATAGGTGCCGAGCCTGCAAATCAAAGTGTTGAAGGAGAAGCAGGAGAAGATGAAGGGATGGCCCCATTGGTGCCCAGATGCAAGCCACACACTTTCCTCCCCTTGCCCAGAACTGATAAAGATTTTGGAGTTGGCAGCAACTGTGGGCAGCACTGGCAGGTGTTCTGGAAAACAGGATTCAGTGAAACCTGAATTCATTCACTCACTCATTCATTCATTCACAGATGAGTTCTTTATTACCCAGGTTGATTTTGAAGTCCTGGGCTCAAATGACCCTCCCACCTCAGCCTACCAAGTAGCTGGGATTACATCACATTAGGAATATAGGGGACTAAATCTGAGAAGGATCTTCTAGGACCAGAAGAGAGTCCTCTGCGTTTTCTAAGACATCACAGAGATGAGTTAGAAGCAACAGAAGGAACCAAGAAGCTTTAGACTTAGATTTGATTCTTAGAAGACTACGATGTACCAGGAAGCTTCCAGAACAGTTTCTTTTGGGTGTAACAAGGACCTTGGGGTGTAGCTAAAGTACTTTCACCCAATTTTGCTGAAGGAGAAACCAAGGCAAGGAGGGCTTACTGATTTTGCCCAAGTCACACTTCTAAGCAGAATTAACCTCAGAGCTTTTCCCAGCACAGAGAAGCTTCCAGAACTGGCAGAGGCCTGTCTTCATCCAGGGACTCACCAACACCCAGGCCTTATCCAGACTTAATCAGACTCCTCAGGGGTGGAGTCAGTCCCAGGGGATGGAGACAGCAGAGAAACCTGGCCTTTTGCAGAGAACCTTCTCTACTTTCCCAAAGAACTGGGCCCTGCCGCATGACCTTTGAAGCAGGCAGCCTCCCGGTCTCCCTTTGTTTTCCTCACTTTTGATACTGACCTTGGCACTGAGAGGTATTCCTGCGCCTTGTGTCTGCAGAAGCATGACAAACTTTAGGTCCACCTTGGGGTCCGGGAATGCAGAAGGGGCACCATGGGGAGCCAGAGAATGCAAGGTCGTCACCTCAGGGCCAGCCCCCTCTCCTCCCCTAGGCCTTGGATGTGAGGTCTGTCTAAGGTATGGTCTGCAGTGTCTGCTTTAAGTCCACAGCAGCAGGTGCTTCTCCACAAAACTACACTGCTGGGCAGGATGTGCTGTCTAGAATCAGAGCTCAAGGCAGGGAGGGGGCTGCTGGAGGAGGACAAGCAGGGAGGCATGGGCACAGGCCAGGGCAGGGGACTCCTGGCTGCCACCCAGCGTGGTGTGGTAGCAAGACGGGCTGACTACAGCTTCCACCCAGCTGGGCCACCTCAGGCAGCACGCTTTCTCACGCTGGATGTGGTCTGATTCTACACCTATTTGGGACATCCCTCCTCCCTCTAACACTCCCCAGTCAGCTGCTAGAAAGTGAGCCACTCCCAGAACTTCAGGGTGGGTGTGGGTGGGAATCCCCACAGGGTGCTTGGGGTGCTTATGCAGAAAAGAAAAAGCCAGCCACAAACCTGCATCCTGTGCTGGGCCCGGAGGCAGCTTGCTCAGGGCCACCCATACCATTGTGCCCCTTACCCTCAAGCAGACAGACAGCTACAGCCAACTCCTGGAGACGCTAGAAACACCGGAACATGGAGGCCTAGCAGCCTCCAAGTGGACAACTGGACAGGCAGGTAGAGGTTTTGCTGAAATCTGGATTCCAACATCACTGTTTTCCTCAGCCTGCCTCGTAGTAACCCATTTAGAAAGTTGGATTATGTGCCCATGACTTGTTCTTGCTTCATGGGGGCTGAATCTGGGGATGCTACTTCCCTGTGTTGAGTGTTTACAAACCACAAAGCCTAGGACGGTGGTTTTCACTTTTGACTGCACTGAAGAATTCCCCTGGGAGCCTTAATGCTGGATACTTAGCAGCACCTGAGACCAGGTGGTCAGATTCTCCTGGCTGGGGCCCAGGCATCAACTCCACTAAAGCTCCCAGGTGATGACGATGGGCAGTTAAGGTCCGGACCGTCCTGGGTGTGCTGAGAACCACATCAAACCAGTCAATGCAGGATCCTTCCTTTCCTCCCTTGGAAAAACTGTGCCAGCCTTTGTCCATATGACTCGACTGACTTCTGTATCCACATGCAGCCTCCTCCCGGCCCTGCCCTCTTTACCTTTTTATTCCCTCCGCCAGGGACGTGGGTGATATTATCCAGGGACCCGATCTTCGACTGGACTCTATCCTTGAAGTCCAGCTTCTCAGATTTTACTTCCACCTGTCCACCTCCTGGAACACAACACACACAAAAGCATCTTGCCATGTTCCTCTGTGGTTTAGCGGACTCAGCATATGTTAAATGATGTCTACAGAGCAAAGAGGCTGCTGTGAGTCAGGGAAAATTAGGGCAGGTGCCACCGCTCTGGAGAGGAGGACAGTGATTGAACCTTCACGTTTGCATGAGGGCTTGAACGAGTGATTCCAAGTAGGGACCAACCTTTAGGAGCAAGTGAGACTCTCCTTCCTTTACAATGTGGTATGGATACAATTAAGTCCTTGCAAAGGGCTTGAGAACAAGTTTGCTTCATCTCCCTAATGAAGGTGGGCATCAATGTATTCTGAAAACTCTCCCTCTTGAGGTATTTTGAAGATAAATAGCAGTTCAGTCTGGGAGAAATTCTACATTCTCAACTGGTTGTTTTCCAACAAATGGAGTCTTTTGATAGCAATAATTTATAGAACACAACCCCATGAGACCTCAGAATTAAACAATGCAAAATGCACACTAAAAAGAAAAGCCTCTGACCCTTTCTCCCTCCATGGCCCTTGATGCTATGCCTAAGCGTGGGAGCCCATTGGGAGGAAAAGAGATGGCCATGTTCTCTCTTGGGAAGGATGAAGAAAGTGGCTCATGGTGGGCTGGGTTGGCCGCCCCAGTTGTGGAATAGTTTTCCCTGGGAGAGATGGTGTTCAGTAGAGTCAGAAAATGAAACATTGTAGACCGAGCTTCTGACAGCCAAGGCCTCGGTGCTGAACAGGCCTAACACAGAAGTCCCTGCTCTGGACTCCGGGGTGGGAGTCAGAATCGACACCTGTGCTGTCCAATGTGGTAGCTATGAGCCACATGTGGCACTTTAATTTTAACTAAATAAAACTGGTGAAGTTCCTCAACTGCATTAGCCAAAATTCAAGTGCTCAATAGGCATGTATGACTCATGGCTCCCATACTGGACAGCACAGACGTGGACCATTTCCGTGGTCATAGAAGATGTGTGGATAGCACTGACTTCTACACAGTGAGAGGTGGGGGTGCCCCAGGAACATCACTGTCTGTTTACACATAGTCACAGCAGAGGACAGCGGTGGCCCAGGGGCTCCAGGCTGTAGTTGATATAGCTGATGAAGTGTCTCTTACAGTGGCTGGGGACCAAGATGGGACACCCACATAGCAGGCCTTCGGGGCCCACTTGGAGAGCCATGAGTTAGGGTTTAGAATGAAGCTTCTCTCATCTCATCTTGGCCAGCATGGCCTGCTCAGGAGCGAGCCGAGGTGGCCACACTCCCCACCCCAGGCCCCAGCAAGTTTCATACTCAACCCCGTCCTTGATGGTCCACCTGACAAACCCCTCCTGGCCACCTCAGCAGGCACTGCCTGGACAGTCCTGTCCTCTGCCACCCTCCCCCCAGCATCTTTCTGTCCCAACCCTTGCCTTCCACAAGGACTACCTGGTTTATGGTGAATGTTGCCTAATGAGCCACACTTGGAAGTCACCTTGCTCAGGTCGACTGGTTTGTAGACTATTTGCACCTGGAGGTGAAAGAGGATAAAAGAGAGAGAGGCAGATGGAGAGACAAAGAGAATAAAACGGGATTATTTTATTATGGGCGTAACACAATGAAAAACAGCTGTGTAAGCCCAGGCCCTGCTTGGACAGTGGTTCCTGTCTGCCATGAGAAACACACCCTCGTCAGGGTGGAAAAATGTGGTCCTGAAATTCTGCCAGCCCTGTCCCAAGGGAGCTGGGTCTTCACAAAATAACTGTGGGATTGGAGTGTCTTCAATCCCTGCAGAACAAAACGCTTTCAGGAGAAAACAGGGACACTTTGTCATTGTGCAGGGCCCAAGCCATTTGTTTAGGAAACACGTAAGTGTAAGGAAGTCATTCCCTTTCCCGGAGTGAAATTGACAGATCACATTCAGACACATAGGAGGAAGCGGTCGACGTGATTACCGTACGCAGCATTTGAGAAATCTCTGTGGAAAGGAGAGAGTTGTGTCTTCCAGGGAGGAGAGGGATGTGTGAGGATTGAAACAGGGGGGTTTTGTAACAGGAGATGCTTTCACAGATCCCTGCACCCCCACCAGAGCAATGACAGGTCACCAGGCAGGACCCAGAGCAGTTCAGTGACTTGGAGGAAGGGCCAGCTGGCACCTGTGCGCATGGCATCCTGGACATTGCAGTCTTCGCCCAAGGAGCGAAGCACCACCCGGGCTGGGCGGCTAGCACAGCAGACACCAACAGAGTCTCAGCAGCTCGGGCAGACACGACATACGCAGGGAGGCCGGTGGGCTCTAGGGCTCAGCCACCCCAGGAATGACGGCCCCTGAGCTGCGTGCTCCCCCAAGGGTGCACCCCGTGGGGACACCACAGAGGCAGCTGGGTCTCCTCTAGGCAAGTCTCCACAAAGCCATGGCTGTAAGGGGCCTGGCTCACCATGCGGCCTCCATAGGGACCTCATGGGTGGAGGCCAGTCAGCTCCCTGCCCTGGAGTCGGCCAAGGTGGTGCTGGTGGGGAAGAAACGGATAAAGGTGGGAGCCAGGTGGTTCAGAAGACAGGAGGGGGGCCAGCAGCCCTGCAGAGGAGCCTGAGCTCACCCAGAAAGCCCATGGCTTTCTTCCTCTGGCCTGCCTGCGCGGGGGGGATGTCACCTCCAGGCTGGGAGTGGGGCAGATCCAGCGCTCCCCTAAATGAAATAGGAGAATGTGCAGGTGACCCCCACAACCATTCCCTAGGGAGGAGAAGGGCTTCCTTGGAAGGCTCCCACTGCCGACAAACAGTGGCCTCCAGTAGAGGATGAAGCCCCACCCATACCCCTTCCTGGGACATCTCGGGGCTCTCCAGCAGGTCACGGGCCCACCGGCCCACAGGCCAGCACAGTGCAGGACACAGCAGAGGCTCTGAAGAACTCCGAGTGATTTGGAGACTGCAGCTCTCTGGGCATCGGCTACCCCTTGCCAAAGGGATAGGGCCACTTGGCTCTCTTGCACCTGCCATCTGCGGCCCCTGGAACCAGACCCCACAGCCTCAGAGGCACAACCTCCTGCCAGCCCCCAGACAGGAGTTAAACCAGAAAGCCCGTGGCTTTCTTCCTCTGGCCGCACTGACATTGGTGAGGAAGCCAGCGAACCAGGAGTCAAAACTGAAATGGCTGAAAATGGCAACCGGCACAGGAAACACAGGAGGCCGGGTGGGGTGGGGGATACACACCGCTGCTCTCCTGGGAGACACGTGGGGACAGGGGAGCGAGGCGTGGGGGACAGAGGAGACACTCAGCGGACACTGGCAAAGAAGCATTATCATTAAAGTTCCATGCAGCAGCTGCAGGGCAAGCGCTCCATTCCGCGGGCTGCGCCAGGCTGAGAGGCAAAAGCCGGGACCCAGGGCTCGGGCAGGAGGCGGCAGCACATTGCAAGAATAAACCCTCTGGCTGGATGCGGAGACAGCACCGGGGCCGCGGCAGGCACAGGGCACCGCCAGTGGGCCAGGCACCTGCGCTCAGAAACCAAGGACCCGGGTGGTCCCGGCCAAAAACGGCAAAAAAAAAAAAAAGAAAGAAAGAAAGAAACCAAGGACCTGGGGGTGGACCTCAAGGATCTGCAGCCCCCTGGGGTGTTGAAAGTTTGCCTGTGACAGGGGCTGACAAAGAGAGCTGGGGAGTCACGGGGCTGTCACAGAGATAGAGGAGTGAGCCTGAGCCTCTGAGTGGAAGGGGACCAGCTGGGAGGATGAGGGAGCCCCTAAAGTCCATCGAGTGGGTAGGTGGGAAGCGAGCATCCGAGCCCCAAATCTCACAGGGACACTCCCCTGAGGATGCAGGCCATCCCCAGGGACATTTGGAGGAAGCCAAATTTAACAGGGCCAGAAGCCGCATTTCTCTGTCAAACTCGACCGCAGGCAGAGTAACCCGTCACACTTCGCTTGGCTCTTTGCTTCGCAGCCTCTGCCAGAGGATGGAGCCAGTTTTAAACTTGAGCCGAGAGCCTTCAGAATCGGCTCTTCCCTTCCACATGGAGGAGACACGACTGAGCAGAGGGTGGACTCGAGGCCTTGGGCAGGACAGTAAGACCTTCGTGTCCACCCATCTGTCCACTGTAGACCACTCAATGGGAACCCGCCTGGGTGACAGGGGAGGAGGTGACAGCCCAGTCTCAGGAGGCCATCACCTTCAATCCAAACTCTAGTGAGCTGTGGGGCTTCTGGGGCAGGGCTGAGCATGAAGGAGACCATGGTGCGTATTAAGCCCTGGGCACACAGGGGCTTGAGGGCGCCCATTCTACCTATGTGGCCTGTGCAGGCTGGGGACAGCCCTCCTGAACACGGGGCAGGAAGAATGTTCTGGGGACAAGGCAGTGTGGGGATTTGAGCCTCGGCTACATTTGCCTGGGGTCACGGGTAGATCCTGAGCCTGAGAAGGATTTATTCTGTGCAATGTCTCGCAAGTATATATACTCATGCCAGTTCTTAAAAAAGTCAAACCACAGCACGGTGCAGGGAACGTGTGAAGGTACTCACACTGCCGCCTCCTGGGACGTGTTTGATATTATCCTTTGAGCCACACTTGGACTGGACGTTGCTAAGATCCAGCTTCTTATTAATTATCTGCACCTTTGATAGCCAGAAAAAAGGATGAGTGACATACCACCCCCGGACGCTCCCGCTGAGTACTGACACCTCCAGTCTCTTGGCTTTAGGGCAGGGAGGAGAGGCCTCAGTTGGGCGGTGCCACCCAGAGGCCAAGTCACAGCCCAGGGGAGCTGGAGGGACTGATGAGAGGGTGGCCCGGAAGGTGGCCCAGAATTGTGAGTGATTTGAGGTGAGTTGGGGTGACAGAGCAGAGCCTCAGGATTGCACTATGGGGTTCCTCAGAGAGGAAGCCAGAGGTGAGTGTTCACCTGGCTGCTTTGAGGTGAAAACTGCTCACTCACATTAATAAATGAGGAAATAAAAAGTTCCTTTATCTCCACTCACACCCTACCTGACCCATCAGAACACTCAGAGAACTTCACACGGCTGTTCTCAAGCCTGTGAGGCATCAGAATCACCTGCAGATTAGAAAAAAACAAAAAACCCAGACCCCACCCAGGACCTAGAACTGGAAGCTTGACGAGTCCAGCTTAAGTATGAGCTTAAGTATGGACACTTTTGACAAGTTTCCTGGAGGTTCTGATGCACGGCCAGGTTTGAGGGCCCTTGAAGCCTTATGGAGACGAACACAGACTGTGCCCTGTGAAGCCCTTTTTTTGGAGACAGAGTCTCACTATGTCACCTTCAGTAGAGTGCTCCGGTGTCATAGCTCACAGCAACCCCAAATTCTTGGGCTCAAGTGATTCTCTTGCCTCAGCCTCTCAAGTAGCTGGGGCCACACGATGCCTGGCTAGTTTTACAGACAAGGACTCACTCTTGTTCAGGCTGGTCTCAAACTTCTGACCTCATGCAATCCATCTGCCTTGGCCTCCCAGAGCGCTAAGATGAGGCCCCTGTCCTTCGAAAGGAGGCAGATGGCCTCTCCTTCTGAGAGGAAGTCCTTGTCGACCTATGATCCCACTCCGGACACAGAGGACTTTGAGCAAATGTTCCCACGTGCTTTGCTTTCTCGTGCGTGGGTGTGACCTGGAGGGGTCCCAGATGACTGTGTCTCTGTGAGGTTCTTCTTTCTCCAAGCATCATGGAGAACGGGTGGGAATGATTTTTGCCCCCTGTGCCTAAAAGCTACGACAGGGACAGGCAAGCATGGTTCAGAGGAGAGGTGCTCCTGGTCAGGGAGGACGTCCTCCTCCCCGGGTCTCCCCTTGGAACTCTGTGCTTGGAAACAGGGTGAGGCATTATTTACATCAGCATGGCAGTGCCAATGTGGCTTCTGAAATTTTGAAAATGGCACCAGGACCTCAGTTGCTGCCTTCGAGAATGAGGGGAGGGGGTGGGCGGTGGTGGCTCTGGAAGCCTCGTTAACACCGGTTGTGGCTCAGGCCCAGCTTCCTCCAGATTCTCGCTATTAGTCTGATCTTAGAACCTGGGATCACATATCTAACTCACTCCTCTATTTTCTTTTGGGTTCCTTTAAAAAAAAAACTACATATATTGAAATAAACTTAGAAGTGTTGGTGAAAAAATCAGATTGATTTAATAAAATCAGACTTACATTAAAAATTAAAAAAAAAACTACATATTTTTTAATTAGAAAATATAGCATTGGGGCAATGCCTGTGGCTCAGCAAGTGGGGTGCCAGCCCCATATACTGAGGGTGGAGGATTCAAACTCGGCCCCAGCCAAACTGCAACAAAAGAATAGCCGGGCGTTGTGGTGGGCACCTGTAGTCCCAGCTACTCAGGAGGCTGAGGCAAGAGAATTGCCTAAGCCCAGGAGTTGGGGGTTGCTGTGAGCTGTGATGCCACAACACTCTACTGAGGATGACAAAGTAAGACTCTTGTCTCTACAAAAAAAAAAAAAAAGAATGGCTCGGTGCCTGTGGCTCAACGGGCTAAGGCGCCAGCCACGTACACCTGAGCTGGCGGGTTCGAATCCAGCCCGGCCCGCCAAACAACAATGACGGCTGCAATCAAAAAATGGCCGGGCGTTGTGGTGGGTGCCTGTAGTCCCAGCTACTTGGGAGGCGGAGGCAAAAGACTCGCTTGAGCCCAGGAATTGGAGGTTGCTGTGAGCTGTGATGCCATGGCACTCTACCCAGGGTGACAGCTTGAGGCTCTGTCTCAAAAAAAAAAAAAGAAAACATAGCATTATGATTTTGAAAAATAAAGGTTAGGGCGGCACCTGTGGCTCAAAGGAGTAGAGCTCGGACCCATATACCGGAGGTGGTGGGTTCAAACCCGGCCCTGGCCAAAAACTACAAAAAAAAAAAGAAAGAAAGAAATAGAAAGGTTAAAAAAGCAAACACAAAACAGTTCTATTATGACCCTAATACAACTACCATGGTATTCTGTTGTATTTCCTCGCAGCCTTCTTTATATGTAACTACCACTATATACCTACAAATGACAGGATTATTGCGTACATGTAGTTTTGTATCCTGCTTTATCAAGTAATATGTTCTGAGCATCCTCTATGGTCTACAGTCGTCAGAGCATTATTTTTAATAATGTATCCTGTTCCATTCTGTAAACACTTTTCCCTCCGCTACCAAACATTTGTACTGATTCCATTTTTAATAACACAAACAGCCTTCCATGAACATCCTTCTGCAAAGAAATTTTTCCATATAATGGATTTTCATAGCTTAGAGTCTTGGAATAGAATTTCTGGGGCAAAGTTATAAATATTCTAAAAACTCTCCAAATGGCTTTCTAAAAGGTTGGATTAATTTTCCCTGAGAGCACTTTTTTTTTGAGACAGAGTCTTTATGTTGCTCTTGGTAGAGTGCTATGGCATCACAGCTCACAGCAACCTCAAACTCTTGGGCTTAAGTGATTCTCCCGCCTTAGCCTCCCAAGTGGCTAGGACTACAGGTGTCTGCCACAACGCCCGGCTGTTGTTTATTGCACTTGTCGTTGTTATTTAGCTGGCTCGGGCAGGGTTCGAACCCACCAGCCTCTGTGTATGTGGCTGATGCCGTAACCACTGTACAGGCACCAAGCCCCTGTGAGCACTTTTGAGAAAGCCCGCTTCCTCATATTGCTAGCAGCACTCGGTATTTATTATAATACACTATTTTGCTGGCTCGGTGCCAGTAGCTCAAACAGCTAGGGCGCCAGCCACATACATGGAGCTGGAAGGTTTGAACCCAGCCCCGGCCTGCCAAATAAGAATGACAACTACAACCAAAAAATAGTCGGGCGTTGTGGCGGGTACCTGTAGTCTCAGCTACTTGGGAGGATAAGGCAAGAGAATTGCTTAAGCCCAAGAGTTTGAGGTTGCTGTGAGCTGTGATGCCATGACACTCTACTGAGGGTGACACAGTGAGATTGTCTCAAAAAAAAACAAAACAAAAAACAACAACCAAAAAAAAACACTGTTTTGCTTATTTATTTGATCAAAATAAATGAACTGCACTGTCAGCTTATTCTGCACTTCTCCAATTGTTTTTGTTGTTGTTGCAGTTTTTGGCCAGGCCAGGTTTGAACCCACTACCTCGGGTATATGGGGCTGGCGCCCTATTCCTTGAGCCACAGGCGCCACCCAATTCTCTGGTTTCTTTCTTTCTTTTTTTTGAGACAGAGTCTTGCTCATAGCTCACGGCAACCTTCAACTCTTGGGCTCAAGGGATCTTCTTGCCTCAGTCTCCCAAGTAGCTGGGACAGATGCCCACCACAATGCCCGGCAGTTTTTCTCTTTTTAGGAGAGATGGGATCGTATTCTTGTTCAGGTTGGTCTCAAACTCCTGAGGTCAAGCAATCCAGCCACCTACGCCTCTCAGAGTGCTAGGATTCCAGGTGAGAGTCACCACGCCCTGACATCTACTCTGGTTTTTAAATGTAAAAACCACCCTTCCTTAGAGTTGGATAAATATCTCATTCCATGTCACTTTCCTGGCCACCATCCCCCTCCTTATGGACAAGGAGACTATTTTAGGCCTGTAGAGGTTCAGCTACTTTCTCAAGTCAGAATAAGCCACACAAGAACCCAGATCTGGGTGTTTCTGTAGCCACAGGCTATCTATGTGACAACAAAGTTGTCCTGGCCTGTCCTTAAGGGTACCACCTCATAAATCAAATACAAACATTACTCCTAGATGAACACTGACATTCTCTCCTGCCCTCAGGAGACACAACAGTGCCGCAGCCCAGGGTTGAGCTGAGGAGAAGGTACAGTAGGCTGTCTCACGCTGTTTCCCAGGGGTTCACTGTCACCCTCTGCATAGGTCTTTGAATCAATTCATACCATATTCAGATTTTAAAAATCTGGGGGTGGCATAAATTGATCTCCTTTAGGGATCATTTTTATTTATAACTTTGCACTGGATAAGTCCCCAAAGCAGTTCTGCCTGCTTTCAAAAAGGAATGGGAGCAGAGGCTGGGTTCCTCACGCCTATAATCCTAGCAGTCTGAGAGCCCGAGGCAGGTAGATCACCTGAGTTTAGGAGTTCAAGCAGCCTGAGTAAGAGCAAGACACTATCTCTAAAAATACCTGGGCATTGTGGTTGGGGCCTGTAGTCCTGAGCTGCTCAGGAGGCTGAGGCAAGAGGATCACGTGAGCCCAAGAGTTTAAGGTTGCTGTGAGCTATAACACAACAGCGCTCTTCCGAGGTGACAAAGTGAAACTCCGTCTCAAAAAAAGAAAAAGAAAAAAGAAAAGCAAAAGAAAATTTAAAGAATAATGTTTAGAAGGGGCATCATCCAGACTGATATAATTACAAGACTGATCATTACAATTAGCTCCAAGCTTCCTAGAAGCCAAGGCAAAAAAGGAAACCTGGTGGGTTATAGCCCTCTCCTTATCTGACAAAGACGACTTAGCAATTTTTCAAGGAAGATAATTTTTTTTCTGTGCTAAACCATGAAAGAAACTAATCAAATGAATCAAAGTACATTAAGCAATAAGATTGCCTTTGACATACATAGAAATGTTTTTTTCCATGTGGCTTTTTCTTGTTCCAAACCCACAAAAGATTGTAACAAGCTTTTGTGGGATTTGGCAATAGACACAAAGCAGACACATTAAGCTAATATCCTTTGCAGAATCTTAGATTTACAAAAGGAAGAGAAAAGGGTAGTGGTTGGAATTAGGAAAACTGGAATCCTGAAATTTAATTTCCCATCTAGAGTAACATGTATATATTGCACCTCACCCCTGGGTAGACACTAAGAATACTCATCAGAGGGGTGAACAGTGATTTGGGAGCTCTAAACCAGGGGTGTTCAACCTTTTAAATTTTACTTTACCTTCTGCAAACTGGAAGAGTAAGAGTTGCCTTGGGCTACGCATTAAATACATAAACACTAATGATGGCTGATGAGGAAAAGAAAAAGTCGGTGCATACTTTTCTAGATATCTGATACCACAGGTAAGAAAAACAGGCCTCAAAAAAATCCATATGCAGTCTGCGGGGGTGGGGGGGAGCTGCAGGTTGTACACCTATACTCTAAAACATTGATCAGGGGAACTCCTAGTTAGGGGAGACATTTCTGTGGCCAGAGTTTGACCCTAGGTGAGAGACTGAGGTGAGGTGGTGTTGGGAGTGGGTCCACTTGATGTAACCCATCTCTTGGAGGATCCAAGGCACTGCCAAACCCTTGATAGACTTTGATCTGGGTTCAGATCTCCGGAGGCTGCTCCAAAGGGCCTAAGTCACCCTCCCTGGAGCCCTACCCCACAGAAGCTCTCAGGCTAGCCCGGGGTTGGCCTGTCCCTGGGCACATGGTGGCACATGGTGGGTTGGACTTCACCTAACCAGACCCATGCAATGCTCCAGAGGGAACTGAACCTGGGGTGGGCACTGGACACCCACACAAGCCTTCTCTCGAAGTCCAAGGGATTCAGTCTGGGGATAGGCCCAGAAGAACCTATGTCCTGCCAAGTCAATTGTCCAAAGAAAAGAAGGTATCAAATAACAGGGGAGAGTCACCTTTAGAATTATTTACACTGTGCTTTAAACATTGACTGCCCCAGACTCTTCAAAACGATTTTGGTTTACACAAGATTTTTCAGAAGCCCAGAGGTACTAGGAGAGGTGCCCAGAGTGCCAGCATATAGAGCTGTCCCAGAAGAGGGTCCATCAGGTCACTGCAGGCAAACTATCCCAGGTACAAATTCACTTTATTCCACATAAATGTCATATGCTTTTTTTTTTTTTTTTTGAGACAGAGCCTCAAGCTGTCACCAAGGATAGAGTGCTGTGGCATCACAGCTCACAGCAACCTCCAATTCCTGGGCTCAAGCGAGTCTCCTGGCTCAGCCTCCCAAGTAGCTGGGGCTACAGGCGTCCACCACAACGCCTGGCCATTCTTTGGTTGCAGCCGTCATTGTTGTTTGGCGGGCCCGGGCTGGATTCGAACCCGCCAGCTCAGGTGCACGTGGCTGGCGCCTTAGCCTGTTGAGCCACAGACGCCGAGTCTTTTTTTTTTTTTTAAGAGACAGGTTCTCCCTGTGTTGCTCAAGCTGGTCTTCAACTCATAGGCTCAAGCAATCCTCCCACCTTGGCTTTCCGAGTCACCGGAATTACAGCTACACATATAGTTTTAAAAGTGACGACTGGGACTTTGCTAATAAGTACGATATAATACATAGTAGAACCTCATATTTGAGCCCCTCACTACAGTGACCACCTTGAACGGACCGAATTTTCACAGACCTGACATGCGCCACAAGTACTAGCAGGACAGTAGGCCTGACTCCCTGTGCTGACCACCTCCATATTTTGACCAGTTCGTTGCAGTCCCTCGGGTGGTCAACTTACAGAGTTCTATTGTATTTTTCTCCACGGAAAACGGAGACACAGAGGGACGCAACAGACACCCGGGTGAAGTACCGGGACGGAGATCGACGTTTGCGGCATTCTAGCGCCACCTGGCGGCACTCTAGAACATTGCAGCCCGTGGGTCTGAAAGCCCCTGGGCTGTGGTGACCACCTGGCCACCCAGGGCCTCCAGGCTCCGTCCTGCCTCGGGCCTCCGGGCCAAAACTATTGGCCTGAACATTCTCAGGGGAAGTGACTTTAGCTCCATCTGCTCGGAGCCAACCAGGCCGCCCCCATGCTTGGGCCCCTGTACCCTTTCCTGGCCATGACCCCGCACACCTGTCCTCCCCCTTGGCAGCCAAAGGGACCTCCAGTTCTCCTGACCATGCAGGGTGCACCCCGCGCGAGCAACTTCTCCGCTGCTCGCCACTGACCACACAGAGGCGTGGGGGCAGCAGACGCCCAGAGCCTGCCCAGCCCATGCCCTACCGCCCACTGATAGGTGAACTGCGCCTGGCTGTGGGGGTGCCCTCCACCCCTCTTCCTTCTCTTTCTGTTCTGTCTGGTGGGGTTAGGGCGACGCCCAGCTGCTCACAGCAGCCCAGCCTCTGTGCGCGGCGCCCTCAACGTTGGGAACTCTCCTTAGCTCTCAAAGCTCCAGCCCTGCTGGGCTAGGTTTACCTTACTCTCTCAAGATCTCTAGATTCCAGTTTTTTACTATCCCTCAATGAGCTGTGAGATAGAAAAGTCCTTAATTCTCAAGTATTCGTGGTAATGTTGGAGATATTCAATTCAGTTACACTGTGCCTAGAGAACAAACAAGTGCAATTTCTCTTTCTCAGTATTACAGATAGTTTTCTTTATGACTTAGATTGTTGGCATAATATCTGAATGCTTAACCATTGGGAAAACTCCATTAGATAGTTTAATTCCCGGATTTTATCTGTTAACATCCCTTTTCCCATTATATGGAATTTCTGTCTCTTGCTTTACTATCATATACTGTTGTTAATACTTAACACCTCCAGTTGCAACTGAATTTCTTCTTCTTCTTCTTTTTTTTTTTTTTTTTGTGGTAGAGACAGAGTCTCACTTTATCGCACTCGATAGAGAGCTGTAGCATCACAGCCCACAGCAACCTCCAACTCCTGGGCTTAAGAGATTCTCTTGCCTCAGCCTCCTGAGTAGCTGGGACTACAGGTGCCCGCCAGAATGCCCAGCTATTTTTTTTGTTGCAGTTTTTGACCGGGGCTGGGTTTGAACTTGCCACCTCCAGCATATGGGGCCGGCCCTACTCCTTTGAGCCACTGGTGCTGCCCCTGCAACTGAATTTCTATCAATTTTTTTCTGACTATATATGTTTTCACTTCAGAAAATTTGGGAAGGTAAAAACAGAAAAAGAGAATCCTTCACAATCTCTGAGTTGCTATTAGTACTGTCACCTTTTTTTTTTTTTTTGAGACAAAATCTCACTATGTCGCCCTGTGTAGAGTACTGTGGCATCATAGTTCACAGCAACCTCCAGCTCTTGGGCTCAAGTGATTCTCTTGACTCAGCCTCCCAAGTATCTGAGACTACAGACACCTGCCACAATGCCCAGATATTTTTTTCTTTTTTTTGTAGAGACAGAGTCTCACTTTATTGCCCTCAGTAGAGTGCTGTGGCGTCACACAGCTCACAGCAACCTCCAACTCCTGGGTTCCCGCGATTCTCTTGCCTCAGCCTCCCAAGTAGCCAGCTATTTTTTGTTGCAGTTGTCATTGTTGGTTAGCTGGCCCAGGCCGGGTTGGAACCCGCCAACTTCCATGTATGTGGCTGGCGCCATAACCACTGTGCTACAGGCGCCGAGCCTGTCATCTTTTGTCATCTATAGTTCTACTTTTTATATAGAGAGTAGGCATAAGCTACATAATTTATATGATATTTTATAATTATAAAAATTCATAGCCAGGCATGGTGTCTCACACCCCACTACTCAGGAGGCTGAGCCCAGGAGTTTGAGCTTCCAGTGAGTTATAATGATGCCACTGCATTCTAGCCTGGGCAATAGAGCAAGACCCTGTCTCTAAAAAAATTATTTTCAAATATCATTTTTCATGGCTACATGATATTTTATACTATGGCATCACCATTAATTGTCTATCTATAGTTAGACATTTAACTTGGTTTTTTGTTGTTGTTTTGCAATTGTAAATATAACTTAATGCACATTTTTGCATGTAAAACTTTTTCTGAATCTTGGGTTTTCTTTGTTTCCTCAATGTAGAATATATAGCACTTAAGTGCACATCAAGTTCTATGGGAGGCCACAGGGCCACTAGGCCAGGCCTTCCTAGGCCAGAGGAAGGCAATATGAGACCTTTCCACATATCACTGATCTACTAGAATTCAATTGTGAAAACTAGAAGATTCCCTCATTATATGCAGAAGGGCTGCACTGATTTGCACTCTCACTAGGATATATGGGTGCTGACTTCACATCAGTCACACTTGCAGTGGGTAATTTTTAAAGTGTTTACATGCTGGTCCTCTGCCTGGATACCCTACCTCCACCCTTACACACCACATAGGGCTGCACACACTGGGGAGGAAGGTGAAGGACACAGGGCCTAACCCAGCAGGATCAGGAGGAGCCAGGCACATGGAATCTGCAAATTGGGAGAGCTGGGATCAAAAGAGGCAAACTAGTCACCAGAACAGGGTGCATGGGAGGCCCCATAGTTGAGACCAGAGGTCAGCAGGCAAGAATCCTGGGACACAGAGTCTCAGCCTGGACTGTACATTGAAAACATCTGGGCAGGCCCATCTGCAATTACAGTGGGTCTAGGGGAGGCTTGGTCACTAGATGCTAAAAAGAATCCCTATCCCCTAGATTTTGCAGTCAGGATGGAGAATGGCCACCCAGAACTCACAGGGAAGGTCAGGATTAGGATCAGGGTTAGGGTCAGGGTTAAGGTTGGGGATAGGGTCCGTTAGGCTTAGGGTCAGTGTCAGGGGTGTAGTTAGAGTTAGGGTCAGGGCTGCTCTCCAGGCTTCCCACCCAGCTTGAGTCCCCCTTCCCTGAAATCCCCACAGTTAGTCACCCCAGCCTGTTCTCCAGTATGGCCAACTGATCATCTCCATTTTCCTTTAATAATAATTGTTTTGGACTCTCTTCAAGCAATATGTGCTCACTGTAGCAAGTCACAAAAACAAAGAGGAGTATGTAGAGAAAATTGATGATTTGCATTTTTTCCAGCCAGTGATTTACACCGATCTCCCACGGTGCTCAGCCTCTGCGGGTTCACAGACTCGACTGGCCTGCTCGTCTCTCTCCAGGGTGAGGGTCCGTTCAAGAGGCTGAGTTATTCCTCAAACTCCTACAGCTTTGTCCCTTTGTAACTGAACAAACATTTATTGAGTACTTACTAGATGTCAGGCAATCAAGACCCAAATTCCAGTGCAACCTTCTAGAACTTTCAGTCCAAAGCAGGAGGAGGCATGAGACCCTCCAACAGAGCGTTTTTTTTTTTTTTGCAGTTTTGGCCGGGCCAGGCTCAAACCCGCCACCCATGGTATATGGGGCTGGCGCCCTACTCCTTGAACCACAGGCACCACCCCAACAGAGCATTTTAAAGCCCTCATTCACAGAACCCATGTTTCTTTTTTCTTTTCATTTTCCTGGAGATTAGTGTGTAGGCTGTTCTATGTTGAGGGATTCTTCATTTCAGACAATTTCTTAGGCTTTCGTGGCATTTCAGGGAGGCCATGACTATGTTCTCTGCCGCTTTCTGCCCTTCCTCTCTCTTCCCAGATGTCCTAAGGAAAGTCACCCTTCTCCTTTAACCCCAGGAGATCTGGATGTGCCAGCTCTAACCTGGGGGCTCCTTTGTCCCTTTCCACTCTTGGCACCGAGTCACCCAACTCTCCCCTCCCAGATGTGGGCAGGGCAGCCCTTGGGCCCAAGTCCATGGGTGCAGGTCCAGCCCTGAAAGGAGCCTTCGATGGGATGTTGTCTCCCTGATTAGCCCGAGTTCTGCTGCTCTTAGCAGAGCTGCAAGGACTGGGCCGAATGGTGCCTACATCTGGAAAGCCAACCTCAGATGCACTCAGGGCTGATAGGGCAGCCACTCCCCCATGCCAAACTCAAGGCTCTGTCTCTGGCAACCTGAATGATCCACTCGTACAAATGCAGAGTTAACTTAACTCCACATTCAAAGAGGGCTTGCCACCTGCACAGCCTGGTGGGGGCTGTGAGGACACCTGAGACTCGGCCTCCACTCTCAGTTACAGCCCGGGCTAGGGCGAGACAGACACATGTGCAGTGTAGCCAGGGCTCTCTCGGGCTGTGTGGAGAAAGGGGAATCCAGGAAGACTTCTTAAAGGAGGTGGCATCTGAACATGGGCTTGAGGGAAGGGAAGAGATAAGGTGGGCTGAAATAAGCAGGCAGGGAGTGAGCAAATCACCCCGTGAGACCTGGGGCAAAACATGGCAGAAACCAGGGTGAGCGTGGAAAAGAGGAGAAAGCCCAGAGGGGAAGCAGCAGATTCCTTTGAGAAAGGGGCTGGACAGAGTCCTGGTGGAGCCAATGTCCAGGACTAGGGGTCTGATGGGGGCAGAGAAGATTCCAGAGATACAGACAAGAAGGGCGGCAAGGACAGCAATAGTGAGAGCAGAAGGGACCGAGCGGGGCAGAGGCCGGCATGTGAACCTGGTGGCGGCTGACATGTCTTCCAGGTCACCCTGCTTTGCAGGTGCTGCCTATCACATGATGCGGGAAGCCCCTGGCTGTGTCGGGACCACAGTCTGAGTAGCTGAAGCAGGACACTGGGGAACATGGTGGGTCATGGACAGAGGACAGAAAAGGCCCTGAACAGCACCAAGGCTGGCACCCTGGAGGACAGTGGTGACCGCGGTCCCCAGCTGGAGCTCCTACGGGTAGCTTCTGAGAAGTAAATGAGGACTGGCAACTCAGACAATGGAGGCCATGGTAGAAGTGAGGGTGGCTTCCCACAGCTCGAGTTCCTCTGGGAGGTCCCTGACCTGGCCACTGGAGGGGCCCCCAGCAAAGCTTTTCTTTTAAAAACTGCACACACAGCACACACCTGAGTGGGGAGAGGCAGGACCTTTGATCGAACAAAGGACTCTCTGCCATCAGGGGGAGGCTGAAGGAGGCGTTGTCCTCCCTGTCCTCCTGTGTTCCAGGGGGGCTTTTCACTTGTCCCTGCAGCCACAGTTGAGCCACCATCCTTTCCTTGATTCGAGGGGGCACTCTGGGTGGGGCACAGCTGTGTCTCCCCATCTCTGTGCAGGGCCTGGTGTGGGCGGTGCACCCAGACGCATGACCTAGATGTGCGTCCCTGTCCCACCTGACTACACAGTGCTTTGCTTTGCTTTTGGCTTTTTTCTTTTCTTGAGTCAGAGTCTCACTCTGTTGCCCAGGCTGGTGTGCTGTGGTGTCAGCCTAGTTCATAGCAATCTCAAACTCCTGGGTTAAGTGATCCTCCTGCCTCAGCCTCCTGAGTAGCTGGGACTACAGGAGCCCACCACAATGCCTGGTTTATTTTTAGCAGAGATAGACTCTTGCTCTTGCTCAGGCTGGTCTTGAACTCCTGAGCTCAAGTGATCTTCCTGCCTTCGCCTCCCAGAGTGCTAGGATTACAGGCCTGAGCCACCATACCCAGCCATGATCGGTATTCTTATAAAAGAAGAGATCAGGACATAGAAAGACACCAGGAGCCTGCCCAGAGGACAGACCACGGAGCGGGGAGCTGGCCGCCTGCAAGCCGGGGGAGAGGCCTCAGAAGACACCTGCAGACGCCGTGATCTCAGACTTGGGGCCCCCAGAACTGTGAGGAGACGCATTCGTGCTGTGTGACGGCGGCACTCTGCGCCACAGACCTAACAACCTGGGATGAGGGCACAGGGACAGGAGGGCGCGGTCCAGGCTGCCCTCAGAAGCCCATGTTTCTCCACCTTTAGGGAGCCTGAGGATTTCAAGAGCACCTGCTCACCTCCGAATAATCAACTGATCAATACACAACCCTCAGTTCCCTCAGAACTGAGGATTCAAGAGAAACCAACCTGAGCAGTTGCCCAAGAGATGCCAGAGATGCCAGCTACAGACTGTGCCACATTCTAACTACGAGGCAGCTGGGGAACTGCTGTGGTGCCCCCCGCTGAGAGCCACAGGCCCTGGAGACACAGCCCTGCCACCTCTGCCCCATAGTGGGGGGCCACGGGGGAGGGAAGAGCAGGCACCTTCTCTCCCTGAGCAGGGCCCTCGGGGTGGGGAGTGAGCCGATGAAGAACTGAACCACCCCCTGAGCCTCCTTCCTTGGAGGGATCCAGGAGTGCTGGGTGAGGGTGAGAGCCCAGCCCAGGGTGGGGAACCCCACCCTCCATGCACCTCCAGCCACGGCGCGCCCTACCTTCCCGCCTCCTGGCTGGTGCTTCAGGTTCTCGGTGGAGCCAATTTTGGATTTGACGTTCTTCAGGTCGGGCATGGGCACGGGGGCCGTCTGTAGGCGGCTCTTGGCGGAAGATGGTGACTTGGGTGGAGTGCGGACCACTGCCACCTTCTTGGGCTCTCGGGTTGGCGGCGTTGGCAGGGACGGGGTGCGCGAGCGGCTGCCAGGGGTGCCTGGGGAGCCGGGGCTGCTGTAGCCACTGCGATCCCCAGATTTGGCAGGTTCACCTGGGAAGGAAAGAAGGGAGGGAGTGAAGCCAGGAGTGGCAGGGGAGTTAGCCAGCCTGGGGGCTGCCCGTGCTGGGAGTCCATTCCCAGGCTCACGACTGGGTTAGGCAGTCGAGAAGGCGGAAGGCTCAGTGCTACCAGCAGGAGGAAGCCCTGAGCGCATCTCCAGAGAAGTATCTTCTCCGGGCCTGGTCACTTAGGGACAGAAACAGCCCATCTCCCCTGAAAGCCACAGAGTGGTCGTCAAAGGACCACCCTTCACCCCCTACCAGAAAGGGGGCCCACTCTACTCCACAGTCCTGGGTCAGGAGATGGGCTGCAGCTATGTGGTCTCAGGAAAGTCACTTCTCCTCTCTGAGCTTAGAGACTTCAATTTGAAAATGGACATAATTATAATGCCTTCAAGGGAGACAGACTCCAGGCAGCACTCGCAAGCCCGGGTCCATGTGACCCTTTACCCACAGGGTAAAGTTCAGGGCTTTGCCCACCCTCTCTGACTCCTCTGCCGAGCCTGGGCTCATGTCCATGGGTCCTTAGCTCTCCAGACAAGCCATGCCACTTCATGCCACTGTGCCCTGCCTGTTCCCTCCCCAAGAACGTTCTTCCTGCCCACCATGCATGGCAAATACCAACTCACCTGCCCCTTTCTAGGCACCACCAGGAAGGCCGTGTCTCCCTTCCTCTCCCGACAGACTCTGTTCCTCCCTCCTCTGGGTAGCCCTTACCCCTGAACTTGCTCCTGTACTGAACTCCCAGGCACCCATTACCCTTCAACACTTTACTATTCTGTCTGCTACGTGGGTCAGTGATTCTCAAAGTGGATGCCTGCATCAGAATCCCTGGCACTTTCCAGGAGGAAGAAGGACATATAAAATGCAGATTTCTAGGCTCCATCCGGCTCTGATATTGCAGAATCTCTTTAGGTGGGGCCTGGAAGACTATTTTTCCTCTCAAACTCCTCAAGGATTCTTTTTTTATTTTTTATTTTTTTGAGACAGAGCCTCAAGCTGTCACCCTGGGTAGAGTACTGCGGCATCACAGCTCACAGCAACCTCCCCAATTCCTGGGCTCAAGTGAGTCTCCTGCCTCCGCCTCCCAAGTAGCTGGGATTACAGGCACCCACCACAACCCCCGGCCATTTTTTTTGGTTGGTCATTGTTGTTCAGCGGGCCCGGGCTGGATTCGAACCCGCCAGCTCAGGTGTACGTGGCTGGCGCCTCAGCCCATTGAGCCACAGGCGCCGAGCCTCCCCAAGGATTCTTGAGCAGCCTCAGTTTGAGAACCCCTCCAGTCAGAATGCCAAGATGTTACGTGGTCCCCTCCAGCTCTGACAGCCTGAGCTCTGCTGGCCCCATCCCTGCCCCAGGATTAGCTGAACTGAACGCCTGGTGGCAGGAAGGAGAGGGCTGCTCCATATGAAGTGCCCATGCAGCCAGCGGGAGACTTGTCAAGGGAAGAGTAAGCACCAGTTTTGAGAATTCGGATTTCCATGTCTTGGGCGTCCCTAAAGTAGTCAACCTCTGTGGCAACAGTGGAAGCTTTTTCTTCTTTTCCACTTAAGGAAACAAGAGATGGGGGAGGGAGGCTCTGCCTCCTCAGCCCTCCTACCCTTTCCGTGCCTTTTTACTTGCAGAGTGACCTGGGGCAAGTCATTTCCCCTCCCTAAGCCTGTGTTTTGAGACTGGATGTAGGAACAGGTAGTGTCCAGCGTGGCATCTGGTGCTCATAAAGGCCCTTGGGAATTTCACACCTTGGACAGTCCAAACCTCCTGCATCCCCAAATACTAGGGGCCACATGCTCTCCACCCCCACAGCCCCTGGCCGTGCCCGTGTCCCTGGACTAGATGAGAACACGCAGGGTTAGAAAGTCCATCAGACAGACAAATCTGAGCAAACCACACACAGGAAGAGAAACGAGTCCAGGCTGTTCTGTCCTCAGGCTCAGTACGGGAAACCTGCATTTAGAAGCAGAGCCTCCCAGCTCTAGAAACATAAGCCAATGATCAGCCACACAAAGGGGGTCTGTCCCCCAGTGAAGCAGGCTCAGAATTACCTCTCTCAGACTTTGCCCTGCAGGGGGTGACTTTCTCTGCACTTGCTTGGTAGCTTAAAAAATAAGATCCACAGAAAGTCTCGTTATAATCAGGCTTAAACAGGGCCTTAATGAGTTCACTGGGCAGGCCATGGATGGCCCAGCCAGCGCAGCAGAGGGAGGCAGGGAGTGGGTTCAGGGACCAGGGCCTGTGCTGGTGGAAACAGGTCAAAGGGACCCAACGGGGAGGATCTGCCCACCTGCAGGCAGCCACCTGGGAGCAGTAAGACCTAAAGAGAAGTCACGTCCTCATTTCAGGTTGTTAAACAGTGTGAGTCAACTGGGGTGATGCTAAGTGAGAACAAGGCATGATCCAACCCGTATATAAAATGCAATCAAAATTCTGCTAATAACCCCTAGATCGTATGTATCCTAGGAAAGCACCAGGCAAGAAAACACAAACAGAAAAACCCCAAACCAGTGGGCCTTTAAGAGCAGCTCCTTGTGGGTGCATTCTCTCCACACACGAGGGTGAAATGCCACCCCCCAAAAACACAGCAGGCAGCAGGCAGGCTCTGAGAGGCTTCCTCAGGTCAAGGAGAAGCAGCATTGTACAGATCCAGGCCAGACTTCATCCACCACCTACTGCAAGGCCACAGGCAGCCTGGGCACCATCAGGGAGCAGATGGAGGCCAGATGCCCCTAACTCGTGCAGAATCCACACCCAGCTGCCTGGAATAGGTCACCAGGGCAGTGGGAGAGGGGACATGCTAAACCAGGCTGTCCCTAGTCCCCAAAGAGGGTGACTCGATGGCACCACTGGAGGCAAAGCAGCTTGACTGAAGCCCTGCCAGGCGCTCAGAACCAACAGGATTTACGCACAGGAGCCGGGGGAATGGGTGCACTGTGCGACTGCTCAGCTAAGACCCTTGGGTTTGGCCAGAGGATTCCAAGCCAGGCCTGTGGAAGGTCACCCAGGGTGACTGTCTCAGGGTCTGCTCTGTTTCACCTGGGACTGAAACACCCCACACTGGGCTGCCTCCCTGGAGCCCTGGACTAGGGGCCAGAGAAGCTCGGAGAAGTCCCTTACCAGCCACTTATTAGTCATGTGACTGTATTCTGCTAAAATGAGCCAGTTAGACTGGGTCCAGCCAACTCTCAGGGTCAGGCTCAGTGCCCATAGCTCAGTGGTTGGGGCGCTGGTTACATACACCGAGGCAGGCGGGTTTGAACCCCTTCTGGGCCTGCTAAACAACAATGACAACTGCAACAAAAAAATAGCCAGGCGTGGTGGTGGCTGTCTGTAGTCCCAGCTACTTGGGAGGGTGAGGCAAGAGAATCACTTAAGCCCAAGAGTTGGAGGTTGCTGTGAGCTGTGATGCCATAGCACTCTACCGAGGGTGAAAAAGTGAGACTGTCTCAAAAAAAAAGAAAGCTCTCAGGGTCAATTTCTTCATTCACTGATACAAAGTGGGGATTTGATGTCTACCTCAGACATCAAAAAGTTTCAGAGGAAAATGAGGTCAGGCATGGTGGCTCACGCCTGTAATCCTAGCACTCTGGGAAGCTGAGATGGGTACAATGAGCTTAGGAATGCAAGGCCAGTCTGAACATGACCGAGACCTCATCTCTACTAAAAATAGAAAAATTAGCTGGGCATTGTGGTGGGCTCCTGTAGTCCCAGCTACTTGGGAGGCTAAGGCAGGGGAACTCCTGGCTTGAACCCAGGAGTTTGAGGTTGCTGTGACCTTTGTCGCTAGGACAGTCTACTCAGGGCAACAAAGTAAGAATCTGTCTCAAAACAAACAAATAAACAAAAAAACAAACAGAAAAAAAAGAAAAGAAAAAATAAGAAAATGAGCAAGCACTACTTAGTGAACAGGAAGGTGACGGCCAGCTGGAGCATGGGGATGTCGGGGCATCCCAGGATGATGGCTGGCTCTTCTGCCAGCATCCTCTGACTAAGGTTCAAGAGCACAGTCTCCTTACCAGAGCCTGGTGGTGTCTTAGGGGCAGGCGGGGTTTTTGCTGGAATCCTGGTGGCGTTGGCCCCTTTCTGGCCGGGAGGGGCCGTTCCCCGGGGTGTGGCGATCTTCGTTTTACCATCAGCACCCTGTAAGCAATCGGGGCAGAGTGGTTTTTATCATTGGGAAAAGTTATTGTCACTGAGAGTCAATGCCAGCCCCATCCACCCCTTGTCTCAATGAGACTGGGGGTGACCCTTTGTCTACCAGATGCAACAACTGTCTTCTCCAATCACAAGGGTTTGCTAGGCACACAGACCCACAGCCTCACCCAAATGCCAAGTGTCCTGTGACCATTTCCTCCCAGAGGAATTGTTCACATGAGTTACCAGCACGAGTCGTGCTAGCATATTTTACAAAAGGACAACAAAGCTTATAGCAATGGTCAGGGGCACTGTCCACTCAAGACATCAGAGGACCATGCCTGTGGTGGGGGTGGTGCCCATTTTCTGACTCTAATTATGGATTTATTTGACTGAGGGTGGGTGGTTTCACCAGAGGTCCCTGGAGACAACTGTTTGCTGAAAACCTGACAAAGGAATGTTAAGCAGAGCTAGGTGGTATTCTTTTGTTCTCTCCCCAAACCCCTGAGTGGCCTAGGTCTCAGTAACTCCTCAGGTGTGCTGGGAGCCCTTGGCAGTGAACCTCAGCATCAACCAACAAACTGGCCAGAGGTTGGGAGCAAGGGCTGGCACAGCACAGTCTGCTGAGCGTGGGCGATGACTGGGACCACTTACCCAGGGGGTGACCTTCAGACACAACACAAACTCAAAAAAGAAGCAGACATTAACCAAGGACCACAAGATGGTTTAGGAGGTGTGAACCAGTGGGACAGGTGCATGGTGATGGCTGTTCAACCCAAGTGAGGGCAATCCGGAAGCACTTCTGGCTATCAAAGCCGGGAACGGAGATAGGAACCCAGTTAGCATGGCAGTGTTCAAACCAGAGTCCCACAGGGTGCCTTGAGGGCTGCTGAGAGGCACGGTTCTGAGGTCCCCCTCCCCTCTCTACCCAGAATCCTAGCTACTCTACATGGTACTTCTATGTCAGCACTCATCTGAAGAAAGATCTTTTCTTTTTGAGACAGAGCCTCAAGCTGTCACCCTGGATAGAGTGCTGTGGCATCACAGCTCACAGCAACCTCCAATTCCTGCGCTCAAGCGAGTCTCTTGCCTCCACCTCGCAAGTAGTTGGGACCACAGGCGCCCGCCACAACGCCTGGCCATTTTTTGGTTGCAGCCGTCATTGTTGTTTGGTGGGCCCAGGCTGGATTTGAACCCGCTAGCTCAGGTGTACGTGGCTGGCGCCTTAGCCTATTGAGCCACAGGCGCTGAGCCTAAACAAAGGTCTTTGAGGCTAAGAACACACTTGCAAAGTCCAGACAGAAATCAGCAGCTCAGCACCTACAGCAAACCACAGTAGAGCCGCCTGGGTCTTTTCAAAGGTGGTTTCCTTACCTTGAGTTTCATCTCCTTTGCTCCAGAACTGCCAGTTCGGGGAGTGACAGAAGAGACGTGTTTAGGAGAGGAAGGTGGCTCTGGGCACACGGCAGGGCTGGAGGGTTGGATCAGAGGGTCTGAGCTACCAGGAGTGGGGCGTTTGGGACTAAGGCAAGGTCTATTTTTCAGGGTTTTAGCACAGGAAGGTGTGGATGTCTTAAATATAAACATAAATAAAATCAAAATAAAAGTCAGCACATGGGGGAGGGAAACAAACTGAAAAAAGGACAATAACTAAAAACAAATAAGGCAGTCACAGTTTCAAGCAGTGATCTTACGCTACTTGGCTCATGTACCCTTATGGCCCTTCTGATGGGCAGAAGCAGGAAGGGGCCTGTGCGCCCTCCTCACAGAGGTGTTCACCAGCTGGACACACCACTATAATGCACGTGATTAAACTTACATACAGCAGAACTTTCAAAAGAGAAGATGAAAATGAATACAAGTTCTAGAATGTTCTTTCTCCACCCGAGTGGATCTTCTGTGTCCCCAACATTGGAGACCACTGGTTTAAAGGTGCTTCATATGAATACATCAAAGGAGATCACCAAGGTACCTGAGTCTCATGAGGTTTCTCAAGGAAGTGTGCCCAGTGTGTCACACGTCAGAAGTGTCCCACTTTTTTTTTTTTGTAGAGACAGAGTCTCACTTTATCGCTCTCGGCAGAGTGCCGTGGCGTCACAGCTCACAGCAACCTCCAACTCCGGGGCTTAGGCGATTCTCTTGCCTCAGCCTCCCGAGTAGCTGGGACTACAGGCCCTGCCAAAACATCCGGCTATGTTTTTGTTGCAGTTTGGCCGGGGCCGGGTTTGAACCCACCACCTTCAGGATATGGGGCCAGTGCCCTACCCACTGAGCCACAGGCACTGTCCAGAAGTGTCCCACTTTCTACTTGAATTCAGGTGCGGAGCTTCTGCCTGCCCCCCACCCCTGGATCCCCCTCAACCTCTCTGACAGAATAATGCTACAATAGGATGGTGTCTGCCCTAAGTCTTAAAGATTCTGTCCGACACAATTTAGGTTCCTTATGGGAGTGTGCGTGCACACACACACACACTTTCCGGTTAAACTCTCAGATAAAACTAACATTAAAGCTACCTGGTGGATTCCAATCTAGCCACTGTTAACTTTTGAAAAGTTTCCACAAAAGCCAAGAGCCTGGGGACAGGTGTCCCTGCAGCTTTCGCCATGGGCAAGGGCACCTGGTGGTGGCTGACACCCATGGGTGATTCTAACTGCCTCTGGGGGCTTTGACCAGAAAGAAGAGGCTAAGCCTAGGGGTGTTCCAGGGAAGGAGGCAGAGGCGCAGAGCCAGGTCCTGACGGAGACATCATGGGGTTTCTTGGGAGTGTTTCCTCATCGTTCTCAAATTCTCCAGGTGACCGGGACCCACTTGGGCCAGCCTCTGTGAGGAGAGCCCAGGGGACGGGGCAACAGTGAGAGGGAAGAGGCACAGGCTGTGGCCCTGGGCTGGTGACAAGGAAGAAAAGCTAGGGAGGGTACAGAGGACTGCTCCTCCCCTCACTGTGCAAGGCCTCTCGCCACCTGGCCCAGGTTCACAACAGGTCTGCCTCCTCCTCAAACTCTGAGTAACTCCAGGGCAGGGATCTTGTACCGTGTGCGCCAAAGGAACAAATGAATGAATGTGTGCATGCACGTGTGAGGCCGGTATTGCCCGCCCCTGCACTACATGTGCACCATGTGATCCAGCAGCTGTCACCACCACTTCAGGCATCAGGCCAGAGCTCTCCAAGCCCCTGTGGGGCCCTCAGCTGCCTTGCCAGGCAAAGCCTTCGTGATGGGGAAGATGCTGCCGGGAGCCGCCAGCGCATTCTGCCTCTGGAGACCCCCTAACAGCGCCAGTCCTGATTAAAATCCGGATGTTCCAGACAGGATTTATAGTGGCAGTCTGAGATAACTTTAGGAAAAATAGTTCTTATCTAGGGCCATGGTGGGATTTTTTAGGAAATTCAGGGCTGTGCAGTTAGGGGAGCATTTTCCAAGGTGCAAAGTCACTGACTTTGTAAACTCAGGAGAGATGGAACCCTGAGGACGGGGAGGGTCTGTGGCGAGCAAGCTGCTTCATTTACTGTCCTGGGGCGGTTTTCAAACGTACCTTCATTTACTGTCATGCTGTCATTTTTTTTTTTTCTTGAGACAGAGCCACACTCTCTCACCCCGGGTAGAGTGCAGGTCATAGCTCACTGTAGCCACAAATGATCTTCCTGCCTCAGCCTCCTGGGTAGTTGGGACTATAGGCATGTGCCACCAAGCCCAGCCCAGAGTGTCATTTAAACTATGCTAAGGAAACTGCAATTAGGAGAGTTAACACTAACCCGTGAGCTGGCCTTCCCTAGCGTTAACAGATAAATGCTGGACTTTTGAAAGCCTGCACAAAACAATTACAAATCACTTTAAATAACAGTTGTACTTTAGCAACAAATGCTTTCCATGTTACATGTGGGAATGAGCTCAGACATCAGACATAGCTTCTCCATATACTGTACTGGCACTGTCAGCTTACCTTGGCTTTTTTGTCATCGTTTCCAGTCCCATCTTTGCCTTTGCTGACCATGCGAGCTGATAAAATAGAAAATGAGAATGTATGTTACACCCCTTTGCGTGGTTCACAGGGACCCCCAACTGCAGTGAGGCTGCATTGCCCTGGGATCCGTCCATGTTTTGTTTAGTTGGGGTTGGTGGGAACCCCGCTGGTTTTCTTTCCCCTTCAGTCTGCTAGGTCCCCCTTTGTTAGTACGAACACAACACACTGGCAGGAGCGGGCAGCGGGCTGGCCGAGGGTGGGGCCATGCAGAAGGGACGCGGTGGAAACTGTCATGGGTCCACATCAGCACAGAAGCTAAGAAAGGTGGATGGTACAGGCTCGCCACCTACAGGCTCTGCCAGGGTCAGCCCCACCCAGTGGGGGCCAACCCACTGCAAAGATGGGAGAGCTCGGCCAGGCTCCGGCTGACTCAAGGGTCAGAGTTGTGAGCTGTCTCTACCCGGTGGCCAGGCTGGCCTGGGTCTCCAGTGAGGTTCCTTTTTTTTTTGAGACAGTCTCACTATGCTGCCCTCAGTAGAGTGTCGTGGCGTCACAGCTCACAGCAACCTCAAACTCTTGGGCTTGAGTGCTTACCTTAGCCTCTCAAGTCGCTGGGACAACAGGCACCTGCTACAGCGCAGGGATTTTTTCAATTTTTTTTGTAGAGACAGAATCTCACTTTATGGCCCTGGGTAGAGTGCCGTGGTGTCACACAGCTCACAGCAACCTCCAACTCCTGGGCTTCCACGATTCTCTTGCCTCAGCCTCCCGAGTAGTGGGACTATAGGTGCCCGCCACAACGCCCAGCTATTTTTTTGTTGCAGTTAGCTGGCCCAGGCTGGGTTCGAACACGCCAGCCTGGGTATATGTGCCCGGCACCCTACCCACTGAGCAACGGGCGCCACCTCCTGTGAGGTTCTTGCTCACCGTCTTGGCCTCGGGGACTGACTGGAACCCCTCTGATTCCCCTGCTACATGTGGCCAGTCTACCAGTAGTCCCAATGCCCACCTTCCTGGCCATCTTAGACTAACCATCCACCTCTTTCCTAGTCGCCTGTCCCAAGAATAGGAGACAGCCTGGTAGGGATGTCTTTGTCTCCCAGGTGCTGGTCATACCCTCAGAGCCTGCCCCTCACCAAAAGGGCATCAGTCACCAGTCCCAGCTGCTCCCAGATGACACCAGCCAGGCCTGAGCTAGCCTCTAACCCACAGACCTCCAAAGGGGACACTCCCTGCTGCTTCTCTGAATCAGCTACACACAAGTTATCTTCTGACACTGCACGCCACTGGCTTTTGGGTTTAGGAAGCCCCAGTCCTCTGAGCTGTCTGCCGGCATTACCTCCAACTCATCCTTGTCCTGATTACAGATTCTCTTTTCTTTGGTTTCATTATCATAGTTCCCCTGTCCCATTTCCCCAGGATCCGTCCATGTTTCTGGACATGCGACTCTTTGGAGCTTCTCACTGGCTACTGGAGACTGGATTTCTACACAGACCAACACTGACGATCTAGCCCCAAGGTTTCCCAACTTTACTGTGCAGCTGATCACCTGGAGAGGTTGCTAAACTACAGACTCCTGGGCCTCCCCCATAACAGGGTCATAAGCCTCATGTGGCACCAGAAATCTGCATTTTAATAAGAGCCCCAGGAGGACCTGACTCACATATTCCTTCCTTTGTCCAAATCAACCAGCATCATCTGTGCCATGACAAAAGCACCTATTACATCAGCATTTCCCGAGCTGGGGTTGCACTGAACAATCCCTCTTTCAGGGGATGTTGGCAGAGTGGATTAAGTAAATTTGGTTTGTTTGTGTTTTGGAGACAGAGTCTCACTTTGTTGCCCTTGGTAGAGTGCCATGGCATCATAGTTCACAGCAACCTCAAACTCTTGGGCTCAAGCAATCCTCTTGCCTCAGTTTTTCATTTTTAATAGAGTAAGGTGTCATTCTTGCTCAGGCTGGTCTCGAACTCATGAGCTCAATAGATCTACCTGCCTCGGCCTTCCAGAATTCTACAATTATAGGCATGAGCTACCACACCCGGCCTAGATCAAATAAATTTGGGAAATGCACTCCATGTTACCTTCTTAGAGGGTCACAATGTGCATTAAAGGCTCTGACAAGTCCTGCAGCAGCAAAACCTAAACTTTGGTTAGCCTGTTTTTCCAAATGTATTAGGCAGTGGAACTCCTTTTTCCCTCCCATTAACATCTGGTGGACTAGTAGTCAATAAAACATTTCAGGAAACACTGTAGCAAACTCTCAAGTCACAGCTATTTGTCCCATAATGTTTTGGAATTTAAAATAGGATACAGGATATTTTTTTCCTGCCTTAAACACAGGTTCCTTTATATTTGCATTTCAAAGTTTTCTCTATATGTAGAATCTAATCACAATTTAACTGATGTTTGCAACCGTGAGTTTAAGTGGCATCAATTTCTGGGCACAATGAATAATTCTAAAATGCTAAGGGTCCCACACCCACCAATGAGCCTGCCTTATTGCTGTGAGCCTCCCCTGGGATATAAACCAGACATAAACCATTTTATGAGAGGGACCCCATCGTTCTCTGCTCAGGGAGAGGCATTTTGGACCAGGGATTTTGTTTCTGCTTCGAGTCTCTCTCTTGCCACTAGGCAGGGCAGGGGTGCTGGGCCAATGGCTCAGTGCGGGCTGTTAATCCCCTCCAGACGCCGTGTACCTCACTTTCTGCATGTGCCCGCTGCATCTCTGTGCTGGGAGTGCACACGCCAGCACCTTCTGGAAGGCACTGTGGGGTGTGTGTGCGGGGACCTCTCACAGCGGACCCTCCTCGACTCTGAACCCGGCTCAGTCACTTAGTTACTTTACCTCTCTGAGCATCAGTTTCCTCGTCTGCAAAGTGGGGCTAATTCTGCCTGCTTAGGGGGTTGAGAAGGTTCTAGACAATGAATTTAAGGCACATAATAAAAGTCAACAACAGGGTAACTGTTACTGTCTCTGCGGAGTGCCCACCAACCTCCTGTGGGCTGACGGGCTGTTGAGGATAAGCCGAGTGGCTGGAGGACTGAACAGGGCCGGGAGCACCGGGTCGGGGTGCTGGTGACATGCAAAGTGGCCAGCAAGCGTGAGGGGACCTGTGCTGCCGGAGTCTGAGCACAGGGGGCGGCTGAGGGAGAGAGCAGCGTGCCCGGGTGTTGGTTTAGTGGCCTCCTCACAACCTCGGAAGCGGCAGGAGGAAGCCCAGCGGCAGTGCCCACAGCCTGCGTGGCACGAGAGGTCCCCAGGGAAGGGGCAAGAAAGCTCAGACACAGACCTTTGAGCTGGGGGACACGGCTGACCGGCTTCCCCTGCAGGACAGCTGCAGGACGCTTTTCAGGTGGTTCTGGAAGGTCAGCCTCTTTTGTATCCTCTCCCAAAGAGGGGCCCTGGGCCTGTGGCTCCTCTCGAGGGGACCCTGGAAGCGTGGCCCTTTCCGAGTCCAACTCTGAACGCGCCTGTTCCTTCTGCACGCTGGGTTTGATTTCCACATGGAACGTGAACTCGGGGGCTGCGTCATGCCCTTCCTCTGCCGGCCCTACAAGAGGCCTGTCGAGCTCTGAGGTGGGGGTCTCTGCAGAAACTTGGGAGAGGAAGTCGATGGGGAGGGGGATGGCACCCTCAGCTGGGAACCCTAGGACACCAGCGGCTTCTCCGGAGGCTGAGTGGAAGGGTGGCCTGCCTTGGGTAGGGGAGGCCTGGGGCCAGGACTCGTCCACGTCGCGGTCTTCATCCTCCTCCTCCGCACCCCCCATCCTCTCTTTGCCTGGGGGCCCCTTCAGAAGTGACCCCTCCTGACGCAGGTCTCCCAGGTGCTGCTGGCTCCCCTCTGTGTCCTTAGGTCATGTCCCTGAAGGCTGGTGTGTGGCCTCTCTGGGGCCCTCAGGCAGTGGGGCAGCCATGGGCATGGTGGACACCTGTGTGCCTGGCATCCCCATGCCCGAGGCCTCAACTCCATGGCGTCCTGGCTCCCCAAGGACACCTTCCTGGGGAACTTTGACACTCTCAGACTCCATGGGGAGACACTTAGGGGAGAGGAACTTGGGAAAGGCCAGACCCTTCTTGGCCTGGTCCCCACCTTCTGGTTCCCATAGCTGGGGGTACTCCTGAGGGCCTCCTGCTTGGGGAGACACTGGGCAAAGCGGGTGCTGCGGGGGAAAGCAAGTGGTTGCCAGCACGGGAGCTTCTGGCTGCTTCTCCCCCAGAGGTGGCACTGAGACCCCAGAAGCTTCTCTGCCGTGTCCGGTCTGGGCCTGAGGGCTCAGCTGTTTGGCCAGGGGCCTCTCAGCTGCCTCACTCTGCTGGCCGGGAACTCTCCACTCCTCTGATTTGACGAGGCAGCAGTGGCAAAAGTTAGCAAGGGCGAATCAGTGGTTTGAGAGAGGGAAGACCATTTGGGACGTGAGGACATTTATTGGGCATCTCAAGGCCCCCTAATAAGGAGATAGGAGTGCAGCCCTGGGCTCACATCACTGCCTCTGGTTCCTTGGAATGGAAGCTCTTTTGCTTTGTGTGCCTCCAGCTCTCTGGGTGACCGGGAGCAAGCACCTCCCCTCGTGGGCCTCAGTGTCCTCATCTGTGAAGTGGGGGCTTGGACCTGGAGACCTTCTAGGACTGGCATTATTCCTCTGTCGACAGGCTCTGGTTGGGCAGAGTGTGCCAGCATGTCTGGGGATGCCCTGGGTTTAACCCACCAGTGCTACAGAAGATTCCCCCTTTCCAGGGAATTTGAGTCTCCAGAAGATTCTGGCTTCTAGACGGGACCTGGCTTGGGTGTAGCAAGGATCTCCTTTTCTCTCCCTCTCTTTCACTGCTTCTCTTTTTGGTACATGAAACCAACAGGTGCCCAGAAACAGACCCTGCCTCAAACCTACTCTTTGATAGATTTGGAAAATCCAAAATTATGATCATCAAGGATCGAGACTTCACTAATAGAACTGTCATGAGATTCCTAGGACAGAAGCACCATTCAGATCAGTCCAGTCACTGCCCAGGCCTTCAGTATGGGGTGCCACTGTGGCAATAAAAGGCTCTGTGTGGCAAAGACAGTGACAGCCCTCGGGGACCACTGCTGTGCCCTGGCCACTCAACTTGCTGCACACCAATGCAGTTGATCAAGGGCACACTTCATTTTTTTCTGGTCCATTAATGTGATATTTATGTGAACCCCTCTTTAAAGTATCTATCTGTGAATTCGGCATGGGAGAATTATACTATTTGGCAACCCCGCCTTTTTTAATTCCTAACTCTTTGAACATCCTGCCAAGTGCCAACAGAATCACCAGCTCTCCTTCAAATAAAACGTGTAACCCCAAAGGATTCAGGGGCTGGGAAGAGGAACAGATTTAGATGGGGGTGAGGGAGGAAGGCGACTGAGCACAGTCATGGACACGCACAGGGGCCTCGTGGGCCAGCCCATTCCTGTCAGCCTAATCAGGTCAGGGTGGTTGCCACTGGCTCCCTACTGAGAGTGTGGCCACGCTTGGCTTGACTTTCACCTTGCGCCCAGCCAAGCTTAGGGCCACATTTAATTTATGTTCCTGCAGTCAGCCACAGAAGCTGCCACATAGCAGGTGACCAATAAGTGAATCCTGCCTGGATCAATTGGCATCGAGAAAATGGACCAACTTGTGCTTCTTGCAGGGTCTGCAAGGGCCTTATTGGAGCCCTTGATTAACCTCTGGGAAGAACAACCCAGATGACAGAGATGCAGGAAACAAACATGAGCCCCAGAGACAGCCCTGAGCCTGAGCTCCAGCGCTGACCAGAGAAAACACAGGCCAGGTCTCCCCTGCCTCCTGGAAATGCTTTCCTTCCAGAGCTCTCTAGAAACTGCTCTTGACTCAGATGTTATAGTACTCTTAGGGACTACAGACTTCAAGAGACCCCATTAAAAGAGAGACAGGGCCCCAAATATAAATGGTCAATGCATCTCAAAAAGCCACCAATACAGAATTGTACAGTGCCTGTGGTGTGATCACCAGGCAACGTAACGCAGTGTAAGTCAAACTCCTGGAGGAAGGGATCAGGCTGGGAGAATGTTCTATCAGTTCCCAGGACACTCTGAAGTGCTGAGTAAATATTAAACAGCAATCACTGGGGGCGGGGGAGGCCCAGGTAAACACGCATCTGGGCAAACAGGCTAGTCCAGATAAGCTGTCCCCTGACACCCTCTTCGGGAGGTCTGGTCCCTGGACACTTGCAGAAGAAAGGCCCACCACTCGTTGTACGCCGGGTGTGGGTGAAGCCTTCCCATATCTCAGCCTCACCCTATTGCAGTTCCATCCTGAAACACCTCTTTCTATCTGAGGTACATTACACTTCTCTGATTCCAGGCTGCTGTCAGAAAATTAAAAATTCAGGGAGCACCAAAGTAAAGGTGGTGACCTGATCTCTTTTGTTGCGTGCAATATGCTTTGGGGACATGCAGACACAGCCTTCACTAAAAATCTGTAGAAAACACTCAAATTCACTTTTTGCGAAAATAAATGATGATTTCTAGAGGTTATACTTTATAAAAAGCCTCTACTTTTACCTAAGCTGAAAAGTCTGGCCTAAGAGAGATAGAAGCCAGGATTCTAGTTATTTCATGCATTGATGAAGGTCCCCTTTACAGATGGATTGTCATTGCTGACAGTTTGTCAGTCTAAGAATGAAAACAGCTTTCCAAGCCACATGAGAAGAGGAACATTAGCTCCCTATGGGCTGTGACCCCTTTGACAGGAATGCGTAGTTAGGACTTGAAATACCCTCAACAGGGCAAAGTCTGCTAAAGCCAGGCAGCACCAGTGGCGGCGCTAAACCGTGGACAAATCCCACATCACTTTCTGGAAGAAAGAACAGCATCTTCCCAGCTCTTTTGTAGTCTGGAAGTTTCTACCTTATAGAGGAGACTCAAGTTCATTTATCTGGCAAATGATAGAAAACAAACCCAGTCCATATTTAATCTCTATCAGAGGTCTCCATTACTTAAAATTAGGAATTTTTAAATTCTTGAAATATTTCTGATAAATGATCACAGAAAGCTACCTCTCTTGAACACAGCAGTTTGGTTCCTGAGAAGAAAATCATAATGAGGTTTGAAGTTTGCAAAGAAAAGCAATAGTGTGGGGGTGACATGGCTGAGGCTTTGTTCTCAGACTTTCCAGGGGACGGCCTGCAGGGAGAATCGGCCCTTATATCTGAGTTTCTGTTGGACATCATTCTCAAGGCCCAGGTGGGACAAGGCCAGCTTCTTTCAGGACACTAAACACCTTAGGGATTACATCAAAAATGATGTTAGATAAAAAAACACTCATGTCTATATGTGAATAATTCACCTTTCATAAGAACCAACTCTCCAAAATTTCCTAGACTCACGAATCAGGGCCCAAGTTCCTTTTTTTCTTTTCAGGGTGGAGCCCACCCGCCTGTTCCCAGGTCCCTCCTCCCAATCCTCAGGTCGTGGCAGGCAGTTCTAGCCCACTGACCTTGGGTCACGTGTCCAGCAGCTTGGTCTTCCAGGCTGGGGGTGTCTCCAATGCCTGCTTCTTCAGCTGATTTAGGCGTCAGCAAATGCAGAAAGAAAAAGCAAAGACAGTTATTTGATTTCTAGAAACAAAGCTCTCTACATTTTCTGGTACTTTCCTAGAACACTCAGGAAAGGCACATCCCAAGGATACCAGCTCTGGCTTCTCTGCACATGTCATTGCTGAGGATGTTGACGATTCAAGTTCACTAAACAAAACATAGAACACTCACATGCAAGAGCAGCTGTGATCTAGCAGGCAAGGCCTCCTCCACTGTGGGCCTGGGGTCCTGAATGCCTCACTCAACAAAGACGCACAATATGGGTGGGGTCGGAGAGGCAAGGGGGCCGCGTCTGAGAAGTGGCTGCATTCCCAGCCTCAGCCAGCACACCAGGAGGGCGGGAGGTTCAGGGAACGACTACGCCAGGGTGGTGGAGTCAGGCAGATGGGGTCACGCCCAGGTGCCGTCATGCATTTGATCTCTGTGAGCCTCTGTTTCCCCGTCTAGAACCCCAAAGCGATGAGACTAATTTGCCTCGTAGGAGGATGGTGAGGGTTAATAAGAGAATTTGTGTGAATGTGTTTAGCGCTTGGAATATGGCAGGTACCCTCAAACTGTTGAGTTTCTTTATCCGAACTACTAAGCAAACCCCTTTAGTGGCATGCCTAGAACAGGTGTGACCCAGTGGCGGGGAGGCCAGCAGTGCAGGTGAGCAGCTTGTGGGGTGCCTTGGGCTCCTGTTTAGGAAGCCACGATGTACCCCAAACAAAGAGAACTTAGAAAGTTCCTGACCACATCAATAGTACCAAACTCAGTAAGCTTTAATACCTAGAACACCAGTTTCTGCCTAGTGAAACACCCAGGATACCACCATGAGACAACGGACAGGACTGTCCAGAAAGCGAGTTTATAAGACAAGTGGCCGAGAGAGGCCACTCTAAGAAATGCCTACAAGGAGCTGGTGGGGTCATCAGTCTTATCTCCCTGACCTGCAATGAATGTCTGCACCTAAAACAGAATTGTCAAGTCACCACTGCGTGCCAGCTCAGGCCAGCGAGGAGAGCGTGGGGAAGAAAGGTTCTCTGAGTCACTAGACGGCCCCTAGGCTGCCTTATAAATAGTAGTCCATTGGCCATGCTGGGGCGGCTGCGGTGGAGGTAGGAGGGCTCACCAGCTGGTCAGCACGGACACCCTCTGGGTGACCCCACCCCCAGCCAACACTTGTTGCCCATGAGGTCCAGCGGTAACAGTCCCTTATCATGTGACCACAGCACTGAGCGAGCGTTGGCCCATCTGTCCAAGGGGCATAGCTTTGAGCATAGATTTGGTTTGAGTTTCGACAAGGTTATGGAAATGAAAGGAAGGCTCAGAGTGACAGCAAGTCCAGTGAAATGGCCACAGAGTCCTGGAGACAGAACACAAGAAGAGACATTCCCAGAAGACGTCACTGCTATGGCACTGGGTGTGAGTTGACCTGCATTCTCGCGCCAGTGCAGAGCTGCAATATCCGCGCTTTGCTGTGAGTCAGAAATCGGAGGCTGTGATATCTCTGATATCCCTTGACCCCAGAAAGGGAGGTGCTCAGACAAACTCAAGGAGGACGGGTGGGTGGAGTTGGCCATCACATCACTAGCCCCCTCTCTGTGTCCTGGGGGAGTATTTCACATGAAACCACAAAGACTCCATGTTCTCCAGCAAGGCGGGACATTACAGTGGGGCAGCCATACCATGCCTGCGGGAAGTTTCACTGGAACACCAAGATATAAAAAATAGGATGTGCCTAAGCAAGATGCCAAATTAACATCTGTGTGGTCAAGTCACCCAACCTCCCTGCCCCACGGAGGAGGGTGTGGAGAGCTGGGAGGGTGGATTTCACTGGAGAGAGTGGCTTAGGGATTGGTTCCATGGCCACTTCCAATCTTAGACTTACTGAGATTTCCAGGCACCATGTGGAGACACTGGATGTGTCCCTCTGGTTAGGGACCTGGCAGACTGTGGTCAGGGCTCCAGCAGGGAACACCAGAGGATGAGAGACATCCCTAGTCCCGTTCTGGGTCAGAGGGAAGGTACGTCGCTGTAGCCCTGTGAGCAGTCTATGTGCCCCGGGTTGGCTTGCCAACATGTTTCCCATGGAAATGATGTGGGCACAGGCCAGATCATTCTAACAGGCCTCAAGCTGGAGCGAGCCACCCTCAGCAGAGGTGAGGCTAGAACTAGATCTTCAGATCCCAGGGGCCACGGGGAGAGGATGTGTCTGCCAGAGTCCAGTGCAAGAGGAGAATCTCCAGGGTAGGAAAGCTGGAGATGGGTAGTGGGTAGGGGCAAAGAGTCTGGGAGAATTCAAATCATGTCCCCGTGAGAGTCTCCTGAAAATCTCTCTAGGCCGTGGGAAGCAGCTCACATCAGTGCTAGTCCAGAGGACCTTCTTGTCACGACTACCGCCCCAGCACCGTCACCACCAGGGGAATGGCTGCATCTCTGAGGGGAGTTAGAAGCTTTGACTATCACACGGGACTAGCTGTTCTTTTTTTTTCTGAGACAGAGTTTCACTCTGTTGCCCTCAGCTAGAGCGCCATGGTATCACAGCTCATAGTAGCCTCAAGTTCTGGGCTCAAGCCTCTCAAGGAGCTGGGACTACAAGCGTGTGTCACCACACTAGGCTAATTTTTCTATTTTAAGTAGAGACAGCGTCTCCCTCTTGCTCAGGCTGGTCTCGAACTCCTAATTTTGAACAATCCACTCGCTCTGGCCTTCCAGAGTGCTAGGATCACAGGCGTGAGCCACCACACCCAGCCAGGACTGGCCATTCTAATTAGCACTCGCAGACTCGTCTTTTGCCACTATGGAGACTAAAGTGCTTCTGATTACTTTGGAGTAATGGAAATGCCAGGAGTTGGCTAGAGCTTTCGTCCTGGGCTGGGGACAAACTTCCCTCATTGAAAAAACTATGACAGAAGAGCAGGAGATAAAATCAAGTTATCTGTGATCTCCCCCTGTGAGTGGTGCCACAACCTTCAAATGTCCTTCAAGCTCAAGGACAAGGCTCTGCCCAACTTCAGGAAGTGCCCTCCACTCATCCCAGAAGATGTCACTGCTGATCAACTCAAAGAGAAGTGCGCTTGAATGGTGTGGGGGGTGTGGTGCTCACCACCAGCATTTTCAGCACAAAGCCTGAGAGGAAACTGCAGGCTTCCCAGATGGCTTCTGGGAGCCCCATCTTTACGAAGGAAAGCAAAGCTCCAGCTGGTGAAATCCTGTCTAGGCCTCTTCTGCATTGCTTGTTGGGCAACTGGGCACTGAACCAACGGCTGGAGACTTTACATAAGTGCAGTGATGAGGACGTGAAGGAAACGACTTGGCAGCCCCGAGCCCTGTCCAACCGATTCCCGTCACTCATGTTGACAGGACACTCTCCCCATGGCTGTTCCATGTGGACGTGTTTGAAAAGGGGATGTGTCCTACAAGTGGATGCCAGATTGCATTTCTTTTTTTCTTTTTTTTTGAGACAGTCTCACTTTGTCACCTTGGTAGAGTGCCATGGCATCATAGCTCACAGCAACCTCAAACTCTTGGGCTCAAGTGATTCTCTTGCCTCAGCTTCCCAAGTAGCTGGGACTCCAGACCCTCACCACAACATCCGGCTATTTTGTTGTTGTTGTTGTAGTTTGGCCGGGGCTGGGTTTGAACCCACCACCCTTGGTGTATGGGGCCGGCACCCTGCCCACTGAGCCACAGGCATCGCCCTGCGCTCAGCTATTTCTAGAGATGGGGGTCTCGCTCTGGCTCGGGCTTTCTCAAACCTGTGAGCTCAGGCAATCCTCCTGCCTCAGCCTCCCAAGTGCTGGGATTACAGGCGTGAGGCACCGTGCCCAGCTCAGGTTGCATTTCTGCACTGCTCTGGGACTGCCCCAGTAAGACCCTCAAAAAGTGTGGGTGTGGGTGAATCACCGGGAAGTGCTGAGCGCTCACGTGCTTCTGGGGATAAGCCACCCCCGGGGAGTGACGCTGACACCGGGCACAGTCCGAACCGAGTGTGGACTGACCTCTCATGTGAAGGAGGCACAAGTGAAAGGCAACCCTACAGAGAACTCCCTGGAGTGCAGTGCGGACTCAGGCAAGACCAGCGGAGTCTGGAAGGAATCCAGAAGGTCCTAATGCAGGAGGGGGGAACTGGCAGTAGTCACAGGAGCAACACGGGGGCTCAGGCATCCAGCTCCTAACACCCGAGATTCCCAGAAGCCGCGTCTACCTGCACTCCTGCCTCACGAGGGCAGCCCAAAGTGCATCCACTCTGCAGTGGGTCAGCTGGGGCACCCCACAGAGGCCTCCGTGGCCCTGGTGTCTCTGGGGAGCACCCTCACCTGTGGTTCCTTCTGGGATCTCCATGTGGGGCTGGGCGGCAGCCTGCTCGCCGGGGGCTCTCTCATCCACTAAGGGCGCTGTCGTGTCTGGAAACCACCGAGAGTCACCTTAGAGGGATCAGGTCAGGCCACACCAAGCCTCCTCTGCTTTGCTGCTTGTGCAGGAGCAGTGCAGGGAGGGGGTCAGGTCAGGAGGGGATCAGCAGCATGCAAGAAAGCCACCCCGCCAAGCAGGGCCGCGCTCTACCCATGTCTCCCCAGCAAGTCCGTCTGCATTCTGTGAGTGGCGCCAGCTCGTGAGATGCTGGCGCACCTGCCAGGGAGGCCAGGGCCCCACGTTGTTGCAGGGGAGAGGATTGCCAGGCATGGTCCCGGGAGTTTTAAAGAAGAAATATTGAAAACCAGACGATTGTTCACAGCTGTTTGATCCTTAAGGCAGGGCAAGAGACTGGGACTGGGACTAAGACAGTTCAGGGACTCTGGGTTAGGGCCAGAGCCTGTAGTTGTACTGTGAGGCTTTGGGCAAGTCCTTTGTCCTTTTTGATTGGACAGTTTCCTCATCTGTAAAACGGGAGTGTCATCTCTAGATAATCTCCAAGATTTCTTCCAGCTGTAACCCCCGTTCCAGAGGCCTATGACCCACAATCAAGAAGTAGAGTCCCCTGCATGGCAATAAACAGGCCCAAACCTGCTCAGAGCCAGGTACTCGCCTATCGGATGGCAGGAGGTACAGACCTGCCACCAGGAGCTGCCATCAATCTCTCATCAAGGTGAATCCTTCCAAGTCAGCATTCTTCCCCGAGCAATGCCCTGGCATACTCCCAGGCCATTCCAGGCAGACATAAGGAGCTGTCAGCTTTGAAGGCTTTCCAAGAGCCTAAGTAAGCTTAGTTCAATGAAGGACATTTTAATTATGGTCATCTTGAATGGAGGCAAGCAGCTGGGCAGAGTCCAGCACCAGCAGGGCTCCCTTCCCTCTGATGAGAGCCAAAGCTCTTGAGGCCACACATCATGGGGTCCAGAGGTGGCAAGATTTGGTCTAAAAAATGGTTGCTATTTTCCTTTTCTTTCTTTTTTGTTTTTTGAGACAGAGTCTTGCTCTGTCGCCCTGGGTAGGGTGCCATGGCATCATCATAGCTCACAGCAACCTCAAACTCCTGGGCTCCAGCAATCCTCTTGCCTCAGTTTTTCTATTTTTAGTAGAGACTGAGTCCCAGTCTTGCTCAGGCTGGTCTCTAACTCCTGAGCTCAAGCAATTCACCTGCCTCAGTTTCCCAGAAAGCTAGGACAACAGGCGTGAGCTACCATGCCCGGCCTCAGAATAATCCTGACGGAGAAATGAAAGCCAATATTTGGGAGGCTGGCATGAGGTCTGGCATGGTGGTTCAGGACTTTCTCAGGGTGGCAGGCAATTTGCAAAACTGTCCTGACAAGATGAGCAGGAAATGTCTTGCTTCACTGGCTCTACAGATGGCAAAGAGAATTTGGCCTGGATATTGTCCTCACTGGGCTAAGAACCCTGTGGGTAAGGGCCACGCCTGCCGCATCCTCCAAAGATGCACCATCATACCAAGCCTTGGCAGGCCCTTGGCAGCCATTTCCTAAACTAATCCAGAGGTGGATGTTGAGGGGGACGCTGGGCGAGAGTCTCACTGAGACACAGACATAACACCCAAAGTCACACGCAGGGCCTGGAGAGGTGCTAAGAATGGAACCTTGAACCGCCTCAGGAAGAATGGAGCCTTAGAAGAGCAGGCATCAAAGACTAGAGACTCAAAAGTCATTCTCAATGCCCTTTTCCCTTGATTTCTTTTAGTGAAGAGGTTGAAAAGCAAAAATGCTCAATGTCCTAGCTTCCCCTGCAGCCAGGGGTGGCCATGAGACCCAGTTCTGGTCAATGAAACCTAAGAGGAAGTTTGCCACTTGCAAGAAAATTCTTGCTTTCCTAATACAAAGGGAACACATTTGGTTTCAGGGCCCTTTGGGCCACTCTACTTTGCTACTTATGCCTGCTTAGAAGGCAGATATGATGCCTGGAAGTGCAGCAGCCATTCTGCAACCATGAGGCAGCAACCTGACCAGTAAGGAAGACAAGATAAAGCTAGAAGAGCACCAATGACACTGGAGAGCTGCTGCTCAAGTATGGACATTTTATTATACGGAACATATTGACCTCTTCATGGATATGACACAGTTAGCTGGGTTTTCTTTTTCCTGCAGCCAAATGTGGTCATGACTGATCAAAATCAGGACCAAAGAACACTTTAGGAAATACACAAGGCACTTTATAACCACCTAGATATCAAGTGTCTGGAGAGGACAAGTTAAAAGAAGTGCTGGAACAAACACCATGACCAAAGTCCAGAGGCCCAGACCCTGCCCAGAGCCCCCAAGAGGAAAGAAACTATACTAAGACCAGTCCCTGGATGTGAACTTGGAGATGTACACTGCCCTGTCCCCTTCCTTCAGCCAAATGGCTGCTGTGGCACGTGTTGGCCCATGAAAGGAGAACAAAGTGGGGGCTTCTCAAAGGGTGAAGGAGGACATTTGACACGGGACAGGGCTGTGTGGAGCCGTATGTGGGCCCTCCTAGAGTGGCTGCCTGCAGAGCATACACGTGATGAGGGCGTCCACGCCAGGCACGAGGGGCATCCAAGTGGGGCTCCCACAGCACCGTTCTGCAAAGCATGGAGCCAGCACATCTCTCAGCCAGAGGGAGCGGGAGCAGCAGCCTCCGGGAAGGGCAGGGCGGCTCAGAGCATGGCTAAGCGCAGGCTGCAGCGTGGTGGGAGCTGTCTGAATGAGCCGGGAGGGGAGGGAGGCCCCACCTTCGGCCGTCGGAGTGCTCTTAGCATCGGAGGTTTCAGAGCCAGGTTCCTCAGATCCGTCATCAGCGGGGGTCTGTGGAGAAGACTCTGGAACACACACAGTGAGCCCTTAGAATGGCTCCCTCTCCCTGCCCCCCAACTTTGAACCTCAGGAGACATTCAGGAACCGAAAGTCCATCAACATGGAATCCAGATAGTTGGAACATGGCCTCATGATAAAACCAGAGGGCGCCAACCCCACCCCCAATCCCAAAACGAATGTGCTCCTGCCAGGGTCCTCAGACTGGCAAGATGCAGGTGATGTGTGTTTGTTCCCGGGTGAGAGGAGAAATTGCCTTTTAACTAGCTATGGTTCTGCTGAGGAAAAGGTGCTTCTTTTGACAAATGGGCAGCAGATACTTGAAAGCTGAGATGCGCGTGAACCTTTGCTGTTGCTTTTAATCAATTGTTATTAATCAACACCAAGTCAACACATTGAAAAACACTCAGAAACTCATCTCCTTCCCTGGAAAAGGAATCAGCTGAGGGCAGACGCAGTACACACTTCTAAATGGACATTTGGTGTATCTGGACTTGACCCAGTTCTTTTCATAGAAAGATCTCCAAGGACTGAGAACAAGTTATATTTGAAATGAGGTGGTGGGTACCGACAAGAAAACTGCCCTTTCAGAACCCTCCGCCTGATAGCAGAGGCCCAAATGACCACAGCGGTTGATGGTCACTCCCTCTTCCATGAATGACCTTGGTAAGGCGGCTTTTGTTGGCCTAACAGAAATGAGGAAATCTACCTCCTCCTCCTGGCAGGACTGAATCGTGTCCTCCCCTGCGGCACCTTGGCCACCAGGGGTCGATCTTCTTTGGTCATTTTATGGGCATTTTGATATGTCACACAGGATCCCGGCTGAGCAACCCAAGGCCTTAAAATACGGAAGATTAAGATCCTCCAGAGCCCAGTGTGTATAGAACCAAGTGCTGGGTGCTTGTAAGGGACAAAAATACTCAGAAGACACAGCCTGCCCTCCAGGAGCACAGTCTACTGAGGGAGGAAGGAGGACCACATAGAGCAAAAGACTCAAGAGCTCACATGTATCAAGGCAGGCCCAGGGTGAGCTGGTGGTGTCCTCATGGAGGTCTCCCAACAGGAAGCAGGAGTCATCGTCCAGAGAGCACGGATCAAGGTCCAGATGTCTGGGTTCAAGTGCCAGTTCTACCTCTGTCTCTTTAGGTGGCCTTGGAACTCAGTTTCCACATCTATAAATTGGGTGTGATGGTATCAACGCTATCTACCTCCTCCTGGAGCTGCGGGAGGATCCCAGGAGTGACCCTGGTGAAAGGACTTCCAAAGCCTGAGGATTGATACTTGTGAGTCTGATGCTTATCACTGTGAGGAGCTCCCCCTCCAGCTCAGGCCCACCTAGACTGTCCTCAGGTGACCACTGCAGGAAGTCATGGCTCAACTATGATGGATGAATGGATGACTGAATGATCAGATGGATTAATTATGCTTAATTAAATGCATACTTGGATGGAAAATTGAATAACCAGATAGATGTCAGAATGTGTAATTGGATAGATTGGATGGATGATCGAATGATTGGATGGACAGACGGATAGATGGACAGAAGGACTGATGGATAAATGGCTGTATGGGAAGATGGATGAGATGGTAACATAAACAGCTTGCATTAGTTTCTGAGCCCTTAGCTAGAACCTCTTAGTCATCTACTTTTCCTTAGCTCCTCCTGCACCTGACCCTGCAAGCCCAGAAAGCCCTCTCCAGTCTTCCAGTGGCATCTCAGCTCTCTGCTCAGTGAAGTCACTCGCTTCTGTGTGCTAGAAATTCCACACACGCCATGCACATATTGGGTGAATGAGATTCTTCTGCTGCCTGATTGTCCAATTCATGGCTTAGACTGAAATCTGGAGGGCAGGGAGGTAGATCATAGCCTTTGGAGTCAGGAAGATGGGCCCTAAATCCTGGTTCCACCACCTACCAGTTGTGTGATTCTAGGCAAGTTACCTTACCTCCCTCTGCCTCAGTTTTCTCTCCTGTAAAATGGGCATGATAATAGTTCCACCCTCTGTGACCAGAAAACTGCTTATCTAAAGCACTTTATACTGTGTGTGGCAGGCAAGAAGCCCTCCTGAGTGGCAGTGATTACTGTTGGTCACTGTTATGCCACCTTGGTTGAAGGGCCTGGAGTAGCTCGGATCACTAACAAGAACTTGAGTATTACGGTGCTGCTGACACAGGTGACGCAGAGGCCAACTCGAAATCCCTGGGTGCTCCTAGCAGGTTGCTGACCACTGCACCATTGGTCTGGCTATATGAGGAAAAGCATTACTTTGTAGTGACAGTTGTGTGAGACCACTACCCCACCAAATGCATGGGGACTTTCAATCTCGAAATTGCAAACACCCCCTCTCTGGCACAGACTTCTGAGGTCCCGCCTGGTGTCTGCTCTTTCTACCCTCCTTGAGAACAAAGCCCTAATATAATGTAGGATGGAGGGAGCTGCGCCCAGTTAAAAGGCCACATCTCCTGGCCACCTGGGCAGGAAGATGTCTGGCTGGGAGGAGTTGCCTGTGCCCTGCTCCCCTCCTGCTCTCCCAGCAGCCTTTCTGAACCATGAGACACACTTGAAGATGGAAGCCATGTGCTCAGGACTGTGGTTAATTTCAACCATATGAAAAGTAACAACCATTGTCAGCTCACCAGCTTTACCAAACAGGCTGGGGACCAGATTTGGCTGGCGTAGTTTGCTGAGCCCTGGGTTAAGGAATGGCTCTTGGCCCTTGGTGGATGACAGGATGAAGGGAGGAGTGTGTAAAGGGGGGTTAGTGGCGAGTGGAACAGGGGTGAAGGCCCTGGGTGCTGCTGTGAATGTTGCAGGAACGACTGGCCAGGGTCACAAAAGACTAGTAGGTGGTAATACCACCAGCAGCAGAGAAACCAAGAAATGGCCCAAGGTGGAGTCAACTGAGCCTGGTTTGACTTGCTAGGATTTGGGTGTGGCTTAGGCATTCAGTAGAGATGACTCCTGGGTAATAGGGAGGCTCTGGTGGACTTGGAGGAAGCCACTCTACCTGGAGCAGGGACAACCTCGGTGTCAGTTTTAAGATGGGGGCACAAAGCAGAATGAGAAGATGGAAAACAAGGCAAGTGGAATTCAGGTGCACTGCGAGGTCATACACCCCATTTTAACTCTTTGTTAAAACATCATGCCTGGCATCCAGCCCTGGATGTGCCCATCCCACCAAAGAACAGTGAATTCTAAATTTTTTTTTGTTTTTTGAGACAGAGCCTCAAGCTGTCACCCTGGATAGAGTGCCGTGGTATCACAGCTCACAGCAACCTCCAATTCCTGGGCTCAAATGAGTCTCCTGCCTCTGCCTCCCAAGTAGCTGGGACCACAGGCGCCCGCCACAACGCCAGGCTATTTTTTAGTTGCAGCTGTCATTGTTGTTTGGTGGGCCCGGGCTGGATTCGAACCCGCCAGCTCAGGTGTATGTGGCTGGCGCCTTAGCCGCTTGAGCCACAGGCGCCGAGCAGAACAGTGAATTCTAAATAAGCTTCCAGCACGCGCACAGCTCCTTGGTTCTAGAGCTTGCAAAACCTGCAAATAGCCTCCAGAAGGCTCTGGACAAATGGCAAGGCAGCATCACGCAGACTGTCTGTTGGGTCTGTTACTATGGACCAGCCTTGACTGCTGGGGCATAGGGGAATTTATACGGGGCGACGGTGCCCTTCTCCCAATCTGTCCCTAGACTAAAATCCTCATCATTTGCACTGATCTTGTTAGATTCCTTGGAGGGAGGGAATAAGGGAGGAAGAAGACTCTTTTGAATATCTGATCTGGAAAGTGTAACAAGTTAACCATCAATACCTTTTTACTCACTAGGGTGTATTATCTTGCCAAGTAACCAACTTTCTGCCACTTTGCGGCTCTCTTTGGTGGTATCCAGTCCTATTTCAACTTTTAGTAACCACTTACTCTTTTTTTTTTTTTTTTGAGACAGAGTCTCACCCTGTCACCCAGGGTAGAGTGCAGTGGCATCGGCCTAGCTCACAGCAACCTCAAAGTCCTGGGCTCGGTCTCCTGAGCAGCTGGGACTACAGGCACTTGCCACCACGCCTGGCTAATTTTTTCATTTTTAGTAGAGACAGTGTCTTGCTTTTGCTCAGGCTGGTCTCGAATTCCTCAACTCAAGAGATCCATCCACCTTGGCCTCTCAGAGTGCTGGGATTACAAGCATGAGCCACTGCGCTCAGCCCTAGCCACTTAAGAAACTCTTTATTCTGGTATTTAACATGTGGTTTTTTTTTTTTTTTTTTTTTGTAGAGACAGAGTCTCACCTTACCACCCTCAGTAGAGTGCCGTGGTGTCACACAGCTCACAGCAACCTCCAACTCCTGGGCTTGGGCGATTGTCTTGCCTCAGCCTCCCGAGTGGCTGGGACTACAGGT
>CAUYRH010139121.1:0-31075 GCA_963574655.1 Perodicticus potto | reverse complement strand
ATACCACAATTTATTTTTATTTTTATTTATTTATTTATTTTTGCAGTTTTTGGCAGGGACTGGGTTTGAACCTGCCACCGCCAGCATATGGGGCTGGTGCCCTACTCCATGAGCCACAGGCGCCCTCCATATTTATTAAATCATTTGTAGGTCAATGGGCACTTGGGCTTCTTCCATGACTTAGCAATTAAATTGTTAAATTTTTAAATTTTAAATTTTTAAATTATTTTTGAAAGTAGTTCAAAGCACAGCAAGTATATTATTTTTTCATTCTTTTTTTGATCAAGAGAATTTAAGTGTGCTGCTGAAGCTTAATTATAGGTTCAAGATGTTGTGAGACAAAAATGTTGAACACTGATATAGACTGTTGTTCAAAATCCTAAGAATGTTAAAAGAATAGATGGAAAAAATTTAATGTGGGCAGAGAATAGGATGCTGGACTTGAGATATGTGGTTAAGGTGGGGCTACTGCTGCAAACTCTGCTAAGGGGAGAGTTGACAGCAGAGCCTGAACAGAAGCAGTACATGAGCTGCTGAGGGACTCCAAAGGTGGAGGAAAGGTAGGAATGAAAGTGAGAATAAAGAAATGTGACATTCCCTTGAGATATCATCTAACTCCAGTAAGAACATCTCTTAACACACTGCTGACTGGTCATGAGTTACCTGGTAACATAGATTATTATTGCTTGTCAACAATGTGTTAATAGTAAAGAGGAAAGAGTGTAATAAGAGATGTCTAATTTTATAGGGTCAAGGAGGAAAACGTAAGAAAATGATTCTATTTCAAATTTCTTCAACTTTAAGTTTCTTGATGGTTTGTCCTAGGATAACAGACCTCATCATCTTAAAATGATGGACTCAGAAAGTGCACAGTGCCATTAATGTTGGAGCATTGTAGCCTGGCCTTGGGAAAAAATCTGTTTGTCATGGAGACCAGAGATCTTATATAATCCTACTGGTACTCTTAATGCTGGAAGACCCAGGCAATATGTATTTAGTGTGAAGTCTGATTACCTATTGAACAAAGAAGAGAAGAAAATTTGGAAGTAATTGCTTTGCTAAGCACAGAAAATAACCTATTTTCTTGCCAGCTTTTATCTGAAAGTGGAAAAAAACAGGATTTAGAATGTCTATTTGTGAAGCAAGGATGCTTTTAGCTCTGACAGGAGATTCTGATACTTAAACATTCGTTCTGTTGAGTCTCAGTGGTCTCTTGTCGGAAGGATCTTAGCAATAAAAATATTTTAACAAGTCTTGTTATTTAGTAATGAAATAGTAGAGGTTGAAATAGTAGAGGTTGTACAGCATTCATTTAGAAATATTTTTTTAACTAGGTCACGGGGAGTCAACCTGATGATTCATTTTAAGTCTGGAGGTTTGAAATTTAGGAAACTCCTTCTATGAGGAAGTTTGTTGACACTGCCAGTGTTGTGGTCCTGAAGATTCATAATGAAGTTCTTATTTGCTGGAAAAGACGTAAATATGGATTTGCCAGAAGGAGGGATATGAACTAAGTAATCTTTCAACATGTAAATTTGAGGATGCTCAAAAAAATAAAAATTTAAGAAACTCCATCAGTTGCATATATTAGATGTGATAGTTTGTCTCCTTTCCTCTTTGCCCTCCCCTTTTCAGGCTGGATTTGAGGGGTCCTTCTGTTTTAGATATACCTGCAGTCATCCTTCATAACATTCTCCTATGAGTGTCCATTTGTTTCCATTAAGAGCATCTCTTAGAAGCACACTTCATCCTCAAGAGACAGTTCAATTTCTCAATTCTTTGCAAGTCACTTCCCTGAATATTCACCTTTCAGTTCCTGTTTTTCTAACCCCTTATCCTCTGACATACTTACCCTTTACATATTTTATTTAAGTTCTTTTTCCCTTTTTACAGATTTTACCTTCCTGTCTTTTATTTTTTTGGAGGTATGTTGTATGATAGATACAGTATATAAATTCTCTGTTACTTGTTAGTTGTGCAATTTTGAAACTTTTACCTAATTGAGCCCAAGTTTTATCCTTTGCAACATATGAATCATTATACAAACTCTAACAATTCATTTTGCAAACTCTTCCTAGAAAAAGTGCTACTTACCTCATTGCTGAATATCACTACAGTCACCTTCTAACTACTCCCCTTGGGGGGGCTATGCACCTACACCAGCACCTAGTCCACCCTTCAAAGCAATTTTGGAACTCTTTTTCTGGAATGGCCATCAGCACGCAAAAACATGCAATAATAATGAATGCTGTTCAGCAAGACACTGTCACGTATTGACACAAACACAGCTATGAGATACTGATATACCACAGTTATGAAATCTTACTGAGTTGTTTGTACAGTGATGCTAACATGGCCACATGGTGGCAAGTTCAAGAACTTGGTTGTCAGACATTGTAAGATGACAACTTTCATAATAATTCTAAAAAAATAATAGTTCCAACATTGCTTTGAAGGGTGGGCTAGGTGCTAGAATAAGTGCATAGCTTCCCAAGGGGAGTACTTTGAAGGTGACCATAATAATATTCAGCAAGGAGATATATACCATGTTTTCTAGGGCGAGTTCATGAACTTAATTGTCACAATTTGTATTCACTTCATGGGAATATGAGAAATAAAATGATTGAAAAGTAACTGGCATTCAGTGCATTTATTGAGAACATTTGAAAATGAATGCATGGATGACTTGTGGTAAGCATTTGACAAATGCCTTCCAACAACTAGTTGAATTACTAGGTCATACTTTCCTAGTATGTCCATCATTCAGGTGTTTCCTGTTTGAAAAGTCCCCTCTGTGGCGTCTAACACATAAAGATGGAACTTTCTACTAACATCCTGCTTTGTTCTCCTCTCAACCTCATGTCATCACCCTGTGGGTGGGTGGTAGATGATTCTCTTAGTCTTAATCATTTCTCTAGAACACAAGAAATCATAAATAATTAAAAAAGTTAAGGCCAGAATCCCCAATACAAAATGCCAAGTGTCAGACAATAGTATTCCAGCTTTAAAAAATTGAAAAAATCGATAACATTTCTACAAAAAAGGGGTCTGAGCAATGAGTTTTCTTGGTCAGTCTGAATTGTGATTGGGGGATGATATAGCTTACTGCATGAACTTTCTTGGTAGACAGAATAAGTTGTAGATTGTGAGAAATCTGCCCTCTTGTCTTTAAAGTAATCAGAAAATAAATAGTGGAAAGGCCTATATTTATTAATTCAACAAACATTTGTTTAGTCTCTGTCATGTAGAGAACACTGGTAAGTGCTAAAGGCAAAAAGAAAAAAAATAGAACAGGAGGTCTCTGCTCTGGAGACATCAGTGATTATTTGGAAAGAGGCACAGTTATGTTAATATGCTAAAGGATCCAATAGAGAAATACTTGAGGTGTTACAGGAATACACAGGAGAGTCTGAACTCTGAGAGAGACTGAGGGGTAGAAACTTTTCCTCATGCCTGAGTCATCATCAAAGAGTGATGCTGTGAACCCACGCTAGAAGTCTAACGTCAAAGAGAAAGGTTTCAGGCATAAGTTATTCTTGTTGTCTATCATGACATCCCCAATGGAAAGATGCACCATATGAAAGAGCTGCATAAAAGCCTTACACTGCAGTACAGTCCTTACTACACATGAAAGGAACCAAGCAGGAGAGAATAATGAATGCAAAGAATGCTTCAGTACAAACATGTACGTTCAATCATTAAATAAATAATGAGTCTGTGCATATGCCAGGCATTGCTCTGAGACCAGGGATGTAGACATGAGTTGAGGTGGTGTCCTTGCCCTAAGAGAACTTACATTTTCTACTGAGAAGGAACAGCTAGCATACCTATTCAGAAATAAATGCAATACGATTTTAGATATTGAGAAGTGCTAGGGACAAGCTCATATAGGACTACAAAGTGGAGAGGGACTTAGGGTAGATGCATGGTGTGTGTGGCCATCAGGGTAGTAGCAGGCCACATTGCATGAGAACTAAAGGATGCATCATGCTGAGAGATCCCAAGAGAAAGGGATGGGTCTGGGGTGTCTGAGTAATAGGAAGGCTACCAGTGTTTGCTAGAGCTGAGTGAATGTGACACAGTGAGGCCAAGGGGGCCACCCAGCCGGTACCAGGAGATCTGTGGCTACCTCATGGCGTAGACACCCACACCAAAAATGGCTATTGGTAAATTGCCAAGGCAGGCACTTCTCACACCAAGTATCAGAGGAATCATTATTTAAAAAAAACTCTATATTTAAGGAATGTGGAGAAGCCTCAGACATAACTCATACTTTTGTAATCATCAGAGAATTCAAACCGTTGAGAAACTTCCTAGACAAAGATGGAAGACTGTCCCCCATGGATGATCTCTTCTCCCATATCAGAGGGCTGGTGACTGCACCCTCTGATTGCAATAAATGTGGAGAGCCTGCCCTAGAGTATGTGGCCAACGCCCTAACCACTGAGCTAAGCCTTATTTTTTTTTTTTTTCTTGAGGCATAAAACATACAAAAAAATAATGCAGCCTGGGGCAGCGCCTGCGGCTCATTGAGTAGGGCCCAGGCCCCATAGAGCAAAGGTGGCGGCTTCATACTCGGCCTTGGCCGAACTGCCAAAAAACAGAAAAACAGCTGGGCGTTGTGCCGGGCGCCTGTAGTCCCAGCTACTCGGGAGGCTGAGGCAAGAGAATCGCCTAAGCCCAGGAGTTGGAGGTTGCTGTGAGCTCTGTGACGCCACGGCACTCTACCGAGGGTGAGAAAGTGAGAGAGGGTAAATGGTGGGATCACACTTATGGTGCATCTTAGAAGGGACAGAGGAAACCTACTAAATGCAGAACACAAATGTTTTCACATAATAAATGAGAAACTCCCATGAAAATTATGTCGAACTGTTGGATGAAAATATTTCAGATTATATATGAAGCCAGCAACTGTACCCCATGATTATACTAATGTACAGAGCTATGACTTAATAAAAAAATAAAAAAAATAAAATAATAAAATAAAAAAAAATGTGGAGAGCCTTCAGGTTTAGTTTAGAACCTTTTGGTCCTGAGGGACTTTGCATAGGAGAGTCATCTTAAGAATGCAATGAGTGTGCGGCAAGATGTTAAGAGCTGATTTCTGTGGTTTTAATATAGTCGTGAGTGGTATTTTATAGATTCCTTTTATAGTTACCATTTAAAAGAGGAGAAGGCAGACACAGTCACCTAGGGGCAATAAGGGTCTGGAGCAGATGAACAAATGTCCCATGAATCTTTCTCGAATGTTCTTATTGGACAGTATTTCTAAGAAACAGGACTTTGGGAGACAAGGTGCTCAGCACCAATGAGCTGGAATCAGTAAGAGCAGCCTGCTAAGTTACCTAATGGTCATCTGTTGGTCTGCCTGCCTATACCCTACACCAAATATTCCAAATACTGACCAGAAACAAAACTGAGTGCCCTCATACCGTGTGTAATCCACATGAACAGAACTCCACCACTGCACTGTTTCCCTTTAGCATAAGGTAGCTGTCTCTGGAAAGTCTTACTCAGGCTTTATTAAAGTTTATGTATTAACTTTATTGTTTATTTGCAGGAACTTCCAGAAAGACCTACCAACTTTTCAATAGAAGAGGCAGTTTACCTCCCACCTCAAAATGTTTGTCTTGGTGCTTCTACCAATCTTAACCTAAGACATTATGGCCTTTATCCTGGTCAAGGCACCTATCCTGAAAGAACCACCTTACACCAACTTCAGAATGCCAATAAAATTGGACCTTTCTCCCTCAACACACCCCAAAGCCCTAGTGGAATGGTGTCCTCCTCTACAGTGGTAATCAATGCACCGGGCTCTCTTTGATCACCAGATTGAGTTGGGGTATTTGCAGGTGGCATTGACATGTCAATGTCATGGCATGGTATATTACATGGAGAAGGAATATACCAAGACAAATGAGACAAAGCCTGAGAGTCTCCATCCTGGTGCCTAGGGAAGATTAAAAACATAACAAAATTAAGAGAATGAAAAGAGAAGCTCTAGACTGGGAGAAAATATTTGCAAAATCTTTATCTGATAAAGGTCTAGCATCCGAAATATACCAAGAGCTCTCAAAATTCCACAGGATAATAGATGAGCCAATTAAAGAGTGGGCAAATGATGTGGATAGACAACCTCCTCAATTAAGATATACAGATGGCAATAAGCCTATGAAAAGAGGTTCCACCTCCTCTTGTCATCAGGGAATTGCAGCTTAAAAGGAGGAGATACCACTGCACGCCTATTATGATGGTCAAAATCTAGAACAGCAAATGCTGGCAACGGGAACTCTCATTCCTTGTTGGTGGGGATGCAAAATGGTGTAGCCCCTTTGGAAAACGGTTGGATAGTTCCTTGCAAAATAAAATTTACTGTTAGAGACTAAATATTTGTACTCTGTCCTTCCAAATTCATATGTTCAAACCTAATCCCCCAAGATGATGGTGTTGGGAGGGGGTACTTTGGGAGGTGATTAGGTCATAAGGATGGAACCCACTTGAGTGTGGTCAGTACCCTTATAGAAAAGGGTCCAGAGAGCTCCCTGTTCCTTGCACCATATGAGAACACAGCATGAAGACGCCATCTATGAGCCAGGAAGTGGGCCCTTACTAGACACTGGATCTTCTGTGACTTCACCTTGGACTTTTAGCTTCTAGAACCTTGAGAAATAAACTTCTGACATTTATAGGCCACCTGTCTGTAGTATTCTCTTTATAGCAGTCCAAACTAAGATCTAGCAACCATACTTGGTGTTGATCTAAATGAGTTGAAAACTTATGTCCATACAAAAGCCTGAACACAACTATTTATATAATAGCATCTTTATTCGCAATTTCCAAAACTTGGAAGCAACCTGACATGTCCTTCAATAGGTGTCTGGATAAACAAACTGGGGAACATCAGGCAATGGAGTACTCCTCAATGACAAAGAGGAATGAACTATACAAAGAAAACTCAAGTGCATATTGCTAAGTGACAAAAGACAATCTTAAAAGGCCACAAACATACTGTGACAGCTATATACTGTCCAAGTGTATGACATTCTGGGAAAGGTAAAACTCTGTGGACAGTAAAAAGATAAGTGGTTTCCAAGGGTTTGGGAGAGGGAGAGATGAGTAGGTGAGCACAGATGACTTTTAGGGCAGTGATACTCTTCAGAATACTATAATGACAGATACATGACATTGTACATTGGCCAAACCCAGAGATGTGTACTACATTAAAAGCAAACCCTGATGTAAGCTATGGACTTAAGGTGATAATAAAATATCAATTAGTTCCCTACTTGTAAGAAATGTGCCACACTAATGCAGATGTTAACAGTGGGGGAACTGGTAGTGCTGGTGGTGGGAGTAGGGTTGAGATGTATGGGAACCCTCTCTGCATTCTGCTCAATTTTTCTATAAACAAGAAACTCCTTCGGAAAACAAAATTTAATAATGAAAGATAACAAAATTCCAGATAATCACAACATGGTGAGATAAGTCATTTGGTGGAGGTGGGCTCTAAGTACGATGAATGGTATCAAAGCAGCCTGCTGACCTTGGGTTCTTGTCAAGTGGAGGCAAGAAACAACACAGGAGGGTGACCCTGAGAAGAGGCATGAAGAGTGGGAGTGGGTTAGTCAGGGGGCAAGGGAGGAGCGTTCATGAATGCCTGGGGTGTCAGGTGGGGGTCTTTGGGTTCCTGTTCCCCTGGAGTGCAGGGTGTGAAGGAGGAGAGATGGAGGGGCCCAAGTCATAAAGGACCATGTGGGAGGGAAGAGACTGGATTTAGGAGAAGGGATGGAGTGTGGTCAAAATGCATTTAGGACCATCCTTTCTTTTTTAGTGGAGAGATGGTCAGGGGTGCAAAGCAGGAGGCAGCCACCGATTAGGATGCCAATGGAGCAAACCAAGGACAGAAATTTTGCACCAGTGTGCCTGGCATAGTGCTGCATGCGTGGTGTGATGGTGTGAACCAGGTGGCTTTTGCTGGATGCTCAGAGTAAGTAGTAGGATCAGTGTTTTCTATGACTAGATTTTAAACATCTCTCCTGACTTACTCATCTTCTCTACTACGTCTAAAGGATAGAACAAAAGTCTTTTTTTCTGAACCCTAAATAGGAATTTATCACTTGATAACTGTGTAAAGTATTTGACATTGTGGGCTGGTTGTCTCTGGAAATCTGGGCTGTGTGGTATCTCTGTTTGAAAGTATTAGAGGAACATTTCTCTTTAGAATCTTTTATAAACTGATGTATTTCCTTCTGACATATTAGGGAAAAGTTAAAAAAAAAACAGAAAAGGAAAGGTCTAGAATATGTTTCATTTATAAAGTAAAAGACTTCTGGACTATATAACAGCATGACTTTTCAAAGAGCATAATGACCCTCTTTATTAGTTTTAGCAACTTATTAGAGTATTTTGGAAGCAGCATTTTCTATGAATAGGTACAAGACACTTACAGAAAAGAGTGCTCCTAAGGCATTCTTGCTGACAGCATAATAATAGCTCTGCCCCTGGCATTATAGAACAGAGGGCCACATGGCACCTGTGACTTCAAAGTCACTTTGTATTCAAAGAAATTTACTGTAATTCCTCACAAAAAGGGTCCTTTGAAAATTACATTTAACATATTGTATCCCTATAATCCTTCATGTTTTTTGCCTTCCTATAATTTGTGCCATAGACATTATCTGTTAAAAGCAAATTTTGAAATATAACATGAACGTTTGTTCAGGGTATGAAAGAAGAGAGTTCAGATGGGCTCACACATTTGGCTTGCTTGATTTCTCTCTTTTTCTCTTGCTTTTACTCATCATTTGCTTGCTCTTCAACAGGATGCCTCCGTCCTCAGAAGTCTTTATTTATTGTTTATTTATTTATTGTTTTCTTTGGTTCTGGTGTCAGGACAGAGCTTTGCATTTGCACCCCTAAAGGCGCCACTGTGTTTTCAGACTTTGTCATGGGGAGTCCCATGGGCTTCTCAGAGGTGCACAAGCTCGAGCTCCTCTCGGGCTGGAGCTGCCTTGCCTTGATCTCTTTTCTCTTTGGGGGCTTCTCTGTGTGATTTAATTTGGAGACTGGTGAAAACTCATGGTCTTGGTTAAATTTACACACAGACACCAGGCCATGCAGGTGTGTGTATTCTTTGCCACAGATCTCTCACTAGCCCAGTTCTTATGATCTGAAGTAAGAGGTCAAATAAATATAGATGCCATTTTTAGATGCATTTCCTGCTGTCTGAAGCTCTATGTGCCATCCAAAATCACGAGCTTTGGATGACATTGATCTCTAGCTCTCTAACCTGGGAAAGGAATCAATTTGTCTTAATACAATAAGCAATAATCCTACATGGTTTGCACACTCAGGTATCAATATAGACAACTTCTGAACTGAGAAAATGTACAGAACGAAATGAACTTTCTGCTCTCCTTTGCTCACCATAATTTTTTTTTGCAGCTATGGAGCAAGTGAAAAAGAAAGAATATGTGTGTGTGTAGGCATCTTCTGAGATTCCACTTTATAGCATTGGAATAGAAATATATATTATGGAAAGTTAGAGGGTTAGAAAGTACTGTGTCTGCATATTTCAGATTTGACAGTTAGGAAATTTGATCAATTTCCCATAGAATATCCCCCCCACACTGTTTTAATTTTTAAAAAAGTTCAGCATGGAATTTCAATTACATTGGGTGGTGTCAGGAGTGGTGTGAGCTTTGGGAAAGGGCTTTGTGTCTTGACATAGCGAGGTTCGAATTTCGAAGCTGACATTTTTTTGGGCAGTGACCTTTGGGGAGGTGTTTAATCTCTCTACACCTCAGGCTCCTTGTCTATATAACCTCTCAAATCTCACCGCTTTTATAGGTATTCACTTATATCCCACGTGATGACCTTGTATACACAAAAGTAAAAGTTAATACATTTATATGTCTTTTTCCTGTTAATCCTCCTGTTGTTTATTTCATAATCCAGGAAGGTAGAGGGAAGGTCCTTTTTCCTTTGAAAATGCTAACAATAACCTTAACAAAAATGTGAGATGAAATTCAGTTGAGCTTTCCAATTCATTTCCTGTTCCAATGTATTATATGTGTATGAAGATTATAGATAAATCTCAGCATTGCTCTGGATAATGGCCTCCATCTGCAATGGAACAAGGCAGAGATGTATGCTAGGACCTGTTTTAATTAGCCTACATTTCAATCCTATGAAATTCTTCTAAAAAAGAAAAGAAGCTAATAGTAGCATCATTAAAAAGTGGTACCACACATTTACAAGAGTGCCATTTGTCTCAAGGGGAAAATAAACCCATAGTGTATGTCTTCTTACAGTTTGTGATCAGTCATCCCCCAGACAGGCCCGGTAGCAGGACAGCCTGCACTTTGACAAAGGAAACCCACCTTGGGGGGCTAGAGTCCCAGCTGTGAGCCAGTGCTTGGTGACATCAGGTAAGTGCCAAAAAATATCAAAGGCTAAGACTTAATTCTGAATCCTTCTGAAAACCTTCCCCTGGTGTTGGTCTTTATTACATCTAATTGCCACTTTAGTAGTTGTGGGAGGTTTCCTGAATCAAAGAAAGTGAAGTGAGATCACTGTAAGGAAGAGTGGTATTCTCAAGTAGTTGACACTTTAGGGTCAATGTCCTAAGTCACAGTCCACAAGAGACCCCAGAAAGGCCTGATGGATTTAGGTCAATGACCCCCTTAGGGGTCTGCCATTTGGGAAAAGCAAGCTTTGCAGCACTTTTGTAGAAAAGAGTGGTTATATTTTTATTACAAGGAGACTTCTCCAAATATTGGCAACTATGTCAGAATAAACCACCTTGTACAGATGATTTTCTGTCATTACAGTCTTTATCCATGAATTTTGACCCTTTCATTGCCATCAGAGCCAGTGCAAAGAATACAGTGAAATTGTCTTCTGGAAATGAGGCCCTTGGTTCTAGAGGAGGTGCAACCTCTGAGCCTCACTCATCAATTCTTTTGATGTGTCAATGTTAAATGATGAGTAGTCTTGCTGTGAATATCAATGAAATCAAAAAGATGATCACACAAAAAATAAAAAGCTAGTGAAAATTTTTGGAAAATTAACACTTTTTCGCAGGAGTTTTTCCTCTTCTCTATGTAAGGTAATTCCCCCAATTTACATCCTGTGGCCAATTTCCCACAGTAAGTGTCAGGAGGAAACTAAAGAAGTAGAAGGACCCAGGTGAATTTCCCTGTTTCTCCTGCTCCCCACCTATTCAGACATGAGTCCTGTCAGGCATTTCAAGAAAGGGAAGCAACCACTGGTTATGGGCATCTTGAGAATATTGTAGGAAAAAATAGTCAGAGAAAAGCTGTTGAGCTAAGAGACCAGACCTCTAGTTCTGGTCTGCCATTAAGTAGTTATGCAAGCTTTGGTTAAGAACAAATAAATAAAAAAGAAACTTGACTATATTGAGAAATTACCATGTACCAGCCACTTTCTATGCATTTTGTCATTTAGTCCTCACAAGGTTACTCATGAGAAAAGTAGTTTTTTATTTATTTTGCAGATAAACGAGGATCCAAAAGAGCTTGTGAGTTATTCAAGGTTAGTAGTATGTCCGTGTGTGTGGGGAAACAGAACTATGAAATCAATTTTAATTTCAGGATGAAAATAGATTGATAGCTTGATTTATGAAGTTCCATCTCTCTCTCCCTAGGCAGGAGTCTGGGGGCTGTGGTTTCAGATCTGGGGTCAACACAGGAGTTCTCTGTGGCCAGGCTGCAAGACTGGAGTGAGATTTGGATATAGCAGGAGGCCTCCCAGTGGGTTTTGCTCCCAAGGGATATCTGACAATGTATGCAGACATTTTTGAATGTTACAAGTGTGGCAGAACATAATGTCATCTAGGCGCTAGAGGCCAGGAGTGCCAGGACACGTCTTGCAATGCACAGGACAGCTCCCCACACCACACACCGGGGAGCTCTCCAGGCTAACGTGTCAGCAGGGCCAAGGAGGTTGGGAAACCCTGCGCAGTTAACTCTGCTTAATTTATGAGAGTCAGTTGGTAGAAGATTCAAGGAATCTGAGAAAGTGGGACCTGACCTGATAGTTTGGGTCTCTGGAAAATGGGGGCTTTTCTCTGCTGAGGACACAAACCCTGTGCCCATGCTGTTGTAAGCTTCTTGCGGTGCTGTCATAGCTGGCAGCGGACTTGGCTCAGAGAGACTGGAGCCAGCTGGTGGTAGTGCAGGCAGGGCTGCTGGGAGGACTGCCTGGGCGGATCATCAGAGGACCATCAGGGAGGCGAGGTTACAGCAGCTACGCTCCACTGGGAAGGGCTCAGCCTGGCTCTCAGTGGGAGCTGTCCCATTCCCTCCCACCCCCAACCTGGCAGGGCACTCGGGCTTCGGGGCATCCTTCTGTCTGTGGGGCCGGCCTGACACCAGGGTCCTGGGCTCCGTCTGCAGATGATGGTCTCCCTGGCTCTGCCTATTCCCTCACCATGCACATGCTTCTGCTAAAAACCGCTTTCTCAGAAGAAAGCCCTTCATGATCTTGAAATAGTCTGCACCCACCTCTCCCAGTGGGGAGATGGTGGTGCTGGTCTCGGTCACTGCGTTATTGGGCATCGTAGCACCTCGGAGTGTCCCGCAGTGCATGTCCCCAGCAAGAGAAGGAAGAGTGTGTGCGTGTGTTCACCAAGTGTGGTGTGCGCAGTGTATGTGTGTGTGCATTTGTATTGGATGTGTATGGTGTGTGTGTCTGTGAGGGATGTGTATGGGGTGTGTGGTGTGTATATTGTGTGTGTATTTGTGAGGAATGTGTGTGTTTTGTGTATGTGATGTGTGTGTGGTGTGTGTGTCTGTGTGGGGTGTGTGGTATGTACATTGTGTGTGTTTGTGAGGGATGTGTGTGTGTTGTGTATGTGATGTGTATGTTGTATCTGTGTCTGTGAGGGTTGTGTGTGGTGTGTATGTCGTGTGTGTGTCTGTGAGGGATGTGTGTGTGGTGTGTGGGATGTACAGTGTGTGTATTTGTTAGGGATGTGTGTGGGGTGTATGTCTGTGAGGAATGTGTGTGTGGTATGTGGTGCGTGTATAGTGTGTGTGTGTGTCTGTGAGGGAGGAGTGTGCATTGAATGTGTAGTGTGTGTGTCTGTGACAGATGTGTGTGTTGTGCATGTATTGTGTGTGTGTCTATGAGGGATGAGTGTGTGGTGAGTATGTAGTGTGAGTGTAGTGTGTGTGTGTCTGTGAGGGATGAGTGTCGTGTGTAGTGTGCACCTGTTTGTAAGGATGTGTGTGTGGTGTTTATTTGGTGTGTGCATAGTTTATGTGTGTCTGTGAGGGGTGTGTGTAGTGTGTGTGTGTGTGAGAGTTGTGTGGTGTGTGTCTGTGTACTGTAGGGGTGGTTTGAGTGTAGCTGACCGAACAGAACTGGTAGGACTACTGGGTTGTACATTTCCAGGGCACAGCAGATCTGCGTAAGTTGAGCAAAATCTTGCAAAATTACTTATCTCTTGAACTCTTGAGTCTCTGGCAGATGTGACCCACAGAAAAGGCTGGCGAGTTCTCCATCACAGCTGCTCTATGAGCCAAGCGTCCTGACAGGGCTCAGAAGGCGACCCAGGGCAAGGCTTCCAAGGCCTGGGCTGGGCCAGTCTTTGTTGAATCCGCACAGAGCACTGGACTGGCAGCATTTTACTTGGAGTTTAACAAAAACTCTATTCAGACCATCTGTTTCAGGAACTACATAAGCAGAAAATATAAATTTAAAAATAATTAGGAAGACAACACATTGGGCAATCGGTTACCCGTTTGGGAAAGACAGAGTGATAGTAGTGTTATGCTCAAAGTATCTCAGTTATTCCTAATTGATCAAAATACCCTGATGTTTATAGCAAATGAAAGAGTGACTCAGAATGAAATGAAGTCAGCAAAATGCCAGAAGTTTTTACATCCAAAACAGAGACATGGCCCATATGTTCAGAAATACTTTTGTCCTTAGGAAATGTTTATGAAAAAAATGGATCACCAGTTTCTCTAAAAAGAGACTCAAATAATAGTAATATGGTTCAGATAACAGAAGCAGTTTTTCCATTAAGATTACTTTCTCTTTTGTAGCAATCGCCCCATGCTCGTGTTTGAGAGACCATCAGTAGAACAAATGCCAAAAGCTGCCTTCATGGCATATTCACTTTATATGCAAAAATTTCAGAAAGCTGAAAGGTTTTAAGAGAGTTTTTCATGGTGCCATCCACATATTGTTTGTGGTAAATAAACATGATATGAAATAAAGAATGCCATTGTCCACTATTACACAAAATAACATACACATATTATAATCCCATAATTTATATAGGGATATAGAAAACTGTAGTGCATTAATCAAAATATGATTTTTTTTTTTTGAGACAGAGCCTCAAGCTGTCACCCTGGATAGAGTGCTGTGGCATCACAGTTCACAGCAACCTCCAATTCCTGGGCTCAAGCGAGTTTCCTGCCTCCGCCTCCCAAGTAGCTGGGACTACAGGCGCCTGCCATATAACGCCCGACCATTTTTTGGTTGCAGCCGTCATTGTTGTTTGGCAGGCCCGGGCTGGATTCGAACCCGCCAGCTGAGGTGTACGTGGCTAGAGCTTTAGCCGGTTGAGCCACAGGCACTGAGCCCAAATGATGATTTTTTAAAGTGGAAAAAAAAGTTTAAATAGTAGAAAACATGGATACAGCCAAGGCAAGGAGGGACAGGGATTTGGGGCTGGTTCAGGATGCTGTGTGACCCAGTGTAGGGATTGTGGGTTGACTGGGAAGCCAAGCATGGAATCCTCTGTGGGAAAAGGAAGTTTGGATCCTGTCCAATGGGGTGTCTTGCCAGCAGGGCGACCGTGAATTTTCATCATTCAGGCTGAAAGAGTGGGTGTTCTGAATAATTATGTGGGGACCGCCTATGGGACTGTCATGGGCATTCCCGTCAGGTGCTGTGGTGTGCTCCTGCTGTGGAAGTCACTGTTGCCTGGGAAGCTAAGTGGGCTGCTGTCCAGGCTTATGGCTCCCAAGGATCCTACCTCGCAGTGAAACACTCTTCTCCTGAATTTGGGCTAGACCTACGGACACACTTCTAAAAAATAGAACACAGAAAGGTGACGGGGGTGTTGTCCCTGAGGTTAAGTCATAAAATGGCTATGCCTTCCATCCCACTGTCAGTTCCTCACTTCCTCTGAGTCTCACACTCCGGGCCCATTGGATCCCTTGTGAGCTGCTCTGGGGACAAGTCCCTGAGGTAAAAAACCCAAGTCTCTGGCCAGCGGTCTTGAGAACCTAAGACCAACCAGAGTCCTTGTGTTAGCTTGAAAGTCATTCTCCCAAATCCAGCCTCAACATGGCCACAGTCCCAACTGACACCTTAAATATAGCCTCACTCGTGAAAGTTCCTGAAGGAGAGGACCCAGGCCGGCTGTGCCCACATAGCTGGTTTGCAGAAACTATAAGGTGATAAATGTTTGCTATTCTAAGCCAATAAATTTTGGGGTAATTGGTTACATAGGAAGAGACAGCGAGTACAGAGACCTTAAAATGTGGCATTCTAATGCGTTTGTTTCCAGGGGTTGTAGTGAAGATAGTGAGCTACCGCCACAGGACAGACGACAGGGAGGTACATGAGCGGCACAGCCATGTTCTAGTCATATGGCCACACTTCTCCCCAAGCTAGTCTTCCTGCCTTTAAGTGAGGTGCAAGGTGCATCTAAGCCTGGGATTCTAAACTCAGATATCCACAGGAACCAAGTACACAACATGAAGAAATAAAGTGAGTCACAAGTGAGAACCTATGTGGCACTTGGCCTCAGGGTGGAGAGCCCACAGGGGTCATGGGAAGGCCAGCTATAGAGTACAGGTTTATTCAGAAGACTAAAGGAAGAGCTGCTAGGGCTCAATCTCCACAGACGTGTTCTTTTGCCCATGTAATGTTGGCAGGTGCAGTAGTTGGGATGTGGGGAATATATCAAATTCAAATGGGGAGGAAGGAGTATGTGGTGACAAGAAAACCTCAAGTTGTAGCTTCTCATGCATGATTGGAAGATGTGGGCATGGGGCCCCACCATTTCTGCAGGGCCTGCAGGGGCCGCATCAGCCTTAGGGGATCCCTTGGGCCTGGGTGCGTGCCCCTTCCCCACCCGGCCTGCTCTTTGCTCCCTCGATACCCTTTCACCCTCCTTGTTGGGTGCTAGTTCTGCTGTATCTTTTCCAGGATTCCAATAGGAGGCTGGATATGTGGATGGAGCCACTGCAGGGCACAACTACAGATTAGCTTTTGGGGTCAGACAAGCTGCCTTTTATATCGGTGTCCCACAGAAAGGTTGAGGTCAGGAGTCCTTAGCAATCCTGGGAGTACTTGAGCCTTGATTTGTTCACATTCCCAGTTCACTTGAAGCCAGATAGGAACTGAGTTTTTGTTTCTATAAAAACCTGAGATTTTCTGTTTTCTGACCATTAGCCTCCTGAATTTCATTGAAGTTAGACTTTTGCAAAATGTAGAAGTGAGGGAAAATGGAGCAGATCGCACCGTGAATCCTATCATCGGCAACCTGTGGCTTTCCAGGTGTTCAGAAATAAATTTTCTTTATTTTTTTCTGATTGTTTCATAAGATACCTGGCTCAATATTTATAGTAAACAAACTCAAAATTATTTAAAATTAGCACAGCTGGATAATGAATTAGAAGGAAAAAGAATGTCACGCTTGCTCCTTTCCTCCCTCTTCTCCCCACCCCTTCTGCTTTTCTCTTTTTTTCCTTCCTTCTCTCCTAATTCCTAAACTGGTGAAACTATCACATTTTTGTTTTGTTTTCCTGGCGAAGTGCTCTTCAGAGGGGTTTAGACCAACACATCAGGGTTCTATTATACACGTAAGTGGCTAGTTTTTCATGTGGAAAAAGATTGAAGCTCAATTTAGTTTTGAATGCTTTGTACCTGACGTGTTTAAGGTGTGTAAGGTGCCCAGGGCCTCGAGGTGAACGCAAGAAATGACAACAATTAAATAAGATCCAACTGAAAAAGTAGAAGCTGAAAAAATCCAAAACAGTGCTTGGGAAGGAGGCCAACTTACTCCCCCTGCCAGGGCTGAAGGCCAAGGACCAGGCCTCCTGGTATCACTGCCCAGAGAGGAATTGTGGATGTGAGTGTTCACAAGTCATGGCTGTGCAAGATGCCTTTTGCATGTTTTACTCTAGCACTGAGTAGGTCAAACTGGACCTACAACTCAGAGCTTTGTTAGCTCGAGCTCCTAATCAGCCTCTTTAAGCACCTCAACTGGGCTCAGACACAGAGGCAGATGGTTGATTTTTCTATGGTGCGTCCCAGGTTTCAAAGGAATTCTTCACACAGTATTCGATTGATTCTCCACAGAACCCCTGATGATAAGCATTAGTATAATTTCTCTCATTTTAGATGGAAAAAGCTAACACACACAGCTTGGTATTAAGTTAACAAGCCGTCAAAACAAATCAACTGAGCACTAATACGTACCAGGCACTGGTTGTAGATGTGGGTGGCGGAGGTTCACGTCCCTGCGCTGTGAGTGATTTAAGTGTGCGACCTTGGGTGAGGAAGGACCTTCGCTCAGCTTCCGCTCCTGTGTTGGTAGAAGTGAGGATGATGTCTGTGCTCACCTCACAGGGTGGCTGCTTGCTAGGGCCCGGACCAGAGCAAGTCCTCACCAGAGCTGCTGATTCTCACTGCATGGGATCTGCCCAGGGACTTCACTGATGAGTGACAGGCGTGAGACCTGCAGCCAGCTGTTCTAACTCTGCATCTAGTGCTCTTTGGATGACAACAAGTGGACTGGCCGTGTGAAAGTTGGTGATTATAGAATCTGAAGGAACACAGCCCCTGTCCTTAAATGGCAAGCTGTAAGCAGGACATGACCACATGGAACCTGCCGGGGGTGTAGGAGGTGCAAGGAGAAAAATCGCGGGTGCCCTTTCAATCATAGGTTCACGGCAGGGACCCTAAAAGGAAACGACAGACGAACAAGAGAAAGGCACGGACGGCACTATTTTAGTGATGGGCAGCAACCACAAACAGGGTGGATTTAAAGCCCAGGCAGAGGGGCTTTGGCTTTGGGGCTTTGGCCTCCTGAGTTTCTGGTTACTGTCTGACTGAACCACGGCGGGATCCAGAGGAGAACAGTAGATGGCTGCAGTCATTGAAAGATCATTAACACCAGCAACAACATTGAGGGTAAACAGGAAAAAGTGAGCCCTGGGTTCAGGACAGGCAGGCTCTACTTTGAGCACGCCATCCAGCTCTTGGTCAAGGTCAGCTGAGCCCTGCTCGCGGTGAGGGTGGGAGCTGTCAAGCTGACACGTTGTCAGTGTCAGCCCTTAGGAGCATTTGGAGGGATAGTTACTGGGGTGCAATTCAGAGTCAGTCACACCTGGGCTGTGCCCACTTCTCTCGTATCTGGCTCAGAGACCTCAGGCTGTCTGTTTAGCCGGCCCAAGCTTCACCTTCCTGTCAGCAAATTGGGGAAACAGTAAGATCCAGTCTTGGGATGTGTGACAATGGCATGAAGTCACCTGCTGAAGAGCATCATGTAAAGCACAGTGCCTGACACCTGCTAAGTGCTACAAGTGACAACCAGACCTGTGTATGGCACATCTCTGTGGGTGTCATTACTCATGAAGTTAGGGATTTCCTGCTCACATTTGATGAGAAAAGTCTTCCTACTGATGTCCCCCTGGAGGCTTGTGTGTAACCCCAGACCGGGTGGGGTGGCGGCTGGGCCCAGCCTGCGTGATGATGCTGGTCTTCCCCACTGCCTAGCAATTGATCCCTGTCCTGAATCACATTTCTCTAGCACAGCCTATGGCTTTGATTAGCATAAAAATGGATAATTATCAGAAACTTTCTGATTTCCTTTTTAATCACATTCTGCAAAGAGCATAGTGGGTGGGTGGTAGTATTGGGGGCAGAATGAGAGGGAGAGAGAGAGTGGCTGGAGCCCACCATGCATGTGACCCCTGGATGTTTGACACACAGAGGACCACGGGCACATGTGAGCAGGGGATGTCTGCCTGCCCCTGCTTTCAGTAGAGTTAACATCTGCCCATGCAGGACACTTGGCATATCCATATCAAGATGTGCACCCAAGTTGAGAGGTCAGATGTAAAGTTCCTGTACTTACAAGATTCCCAAAGTTTTAAGTCACCTGCGCCTAGTTCCTGGCCCAGACAGAAGTGAGCTCTGCACAGGCCAGGCCACCTCTGCTTCTCCCATGTCAATTTGCTGACCGGCTGGCAAAGTTTGGTGGCTCCACTTGACCTTTGCCAACACAAGCCATCATTTAAGGTCCCTGTTAGAATTTATCTCCTGATGCTTCCACACTTGGCAGCCTTTGTGACCTCTTTTGAACCCACTACTGAGTGATGGAGCCCTGAGCCAGCTGCGTTCCTGGGTACATGTCATTGTAGATGAGTAGATGAGGTGAGGCCGCTGCTCCCCTCATCTACTAATAGCCTATTGTTGACTGGAAGCCTTACTGATCACGTAGTTAATGAACACATGTTTTGCATGTTATATACTGTGATCTTACCATAAAGTGAGCTAGAGAAAAGAAAATGTTGCTAAGAAGATCAAAAAGAATGGAAAATGCACTTCTGGTGCCATATTGTATGTATCAATACTGTAAGTTTCCTATTGTCCAATGGTACAGACCAAAACAAATGGTCTGTCTGATGTGGTGGGACCCACAGTTGAAGGCCTCAATGTCGAATACATGCCAAGAACCTCAATCTTTTCTTGCAATGTTGTCACTTTTCTCTGCTTCTTGGAAGCACCTCCAAAGTACTAGTGGCACTTTGAATGGGTCCCATGGTGGTATTCAAGGTGCACAGTATTGCACTAACTATAATGAAAAATACACAAGCACCATGAGAGATCCCTTTTTACTGTGATATGCAACTGCTCACATGAGATGATTAGTATCACATGGCATTTTAAGTGCATACTCACAACTCTGGAGCTTCTCACAATAGCAACAGGAGGTGGCTACAAAATTATTGCAGTATTATACACTAGTATCTGCATATTTTTTTTGCATTCATAACATACCTAACTTTTTCCTAACATTTTCAGTATTTCTAGGCTACGAGTTTCATCTGGAGTTTTTCCAAATTGTTGCAAATCTCCACATTTTTTCTAATATATTTATTGTAAAAAGTCTGTGTATAAGTGGACTGATGTGGCTCAAACCCATGTTTTCAGGGTTGACTGTACCATCTTGTGTTATATCCCAGTTGTGGTTGCCTGTGTCATCCAGCCAGATCATGGACTTCGGAGCTGCTTTCATGTCCGGTATCAGATTTGCTGCTCTATATTCAATTTGCCCCCTCCTTTCTGGGTTTGTAATGGCAGTCTCTGACACTAGTTTGTTGATGTAAGCTTCTTTCAGGGGCAGGGCTATATGTGGAAAAAGACCAAGGCTCAAAGAGGTTAAGAGAGGACTTGAATTAGAGCTTGGGTTTGTTTGGATGGAGGGGAAAAAAATGAATTATTCTAAAAGAATATTTGAGAAAGCGGTGGGCCGATAAGAAATCTGCCCTATTCAGTGGCTTGGCCTTCCACATAGGGCACCCTGAGGCCACCAGGCTTCCTGGTGGGTAATTTGTTAGAACTGCTGTTAACCCTTTATTAGATGCAGTTCCTGAGTACAGCAGCAAACCTTTCATCCCCTTGCTGTCTCAACTATTACAAATGTCTCCAGGGAAGACCTTGTAGTAGATGGCAGCAGTGATTTTAATGGCTAATTGAAAAGTCATGGGCTTTTAAAGCTCAGAAAGGCTTTCAGAAAGATTGATGATTGCCTGTGGATGTGGAGTTTACCTTTTGCAGTGCTGGGTGTGACTGTTATTTCTTTCTGGGGATATAAAATGGACCAGTCATCCTGGCTTGCCTCTCTCTCTCTCTCAAATGGCTGGATGTCATTGCCTATTGGTATGTGAGCTCACTAATTTTTCCTTCTCTTTTCACTAGGAAACTTTGGAGATCAAAGGCCTGTGATGTGTTGAGCTTGCTTTGTTTTTCATTCCCCTCTATCCCCACCCAGGTGGACCTGTGGGTGTAATTTATCCCACATCATGGGGAATGTGCCTTCTTTCTCTGAAGTGATAAAGAGACCCTTTTAAACAGTGAAGTGTCATGATGTACATACAGATGATAATATTATCAACACCCAATAAATACAACAATAACGTTTTACATTTTGCCGTGCCACTGTTCCCCCAAATCCTTGCAGCTGTAGCCTAAAACCAGTGCTTCTGAAAGAAAAAGTTTGGATGTGAGCGATCCTCCACTATGGGCTGGGAATTCAGGGCTTTCTTCCTAATTGTCACACTGTTGTGGAAGTTCCCCGGGGTGGACTCAATTTCCATATAGAGTAGGTTAGTTGATATTAAGACTTTGAAATTTCATGTGGTGGTAACATTTCCACGAACACTACAGGGACTGATATGTTTCACAATTTTCAATTTCATTGATAAAAAAAGAACATCAGAAATGTAAAAACAACAGCAAAAAAACCCCGACCCAAGTGTAAAGCAGATAAAAAAAATAGCCTAACATATAATAATCGTATCTTTCATAAAACAAATGACATTTCAAACCCCAAATACTTGAAAAGCATAGGTCCCTAAATTATAAATAAATGAATCTTTAAAATGGACTAAATTTTGCATTATGAATAGTTAACTATGTTTTTCTCTTTTATCATTGGCTCTACTTATTTTTAAAACTTTTGGCAAAAGAGACACTAAACTATCTGATAGATTAACTCTACGTAGGCAAATATAGAAAAAAATGCCCACCAAAATTTAGACTTTTATTCTCTCTGGTTAGTGGAACCAAAGGGATAATTTAAAATATTTTCTTTTTGCTAATGTGTGTGTTACAAAATTTATAAAAATATTTAATATTATGAATAATAATAAAGTTACATAAGTTATGTTAGATCTTCAAGTCAGATTTCTCAGGGGCCGGGAGCTATAAAGGGCGTGTCTTGGAATATTAATCAAAGTGGATAAGTACGTGTCTGGAGCGTCATCTTGCACTGTCCAGCAGGCAGGGGTTGGTTCCCTGCCAGTCTGGTGACTCTGTCATCACTGCTGTTGTCACTCCTCCTTCCTCCTCCAGTCCCATCTTGCTTCCTTCTGAGTCCTGCTCTCTGCCTACTGATGGCTCCCTCTTGATACCTCATTGTCTTTGTCCATGTAGCTCTTTAGCTTCTGGGCCCTCTGCTCTGCTCCGAGCCTGGATCTTCCGTTGAGTTTTCAGTTTATTCCTAAGAAAAGACTGAGCCTCTGTGGACTGGTTAGCTGTGGTCCGGGGTGGGTTACCTAGGGTGTGGATGCCAGCCCTGTCAACAGCCCAGATACATTCAAGAGATCTGTGGTACAGCATGGAGACCGCAGTTAACAACAAGGTGGACAAAGTTAATAACAGTCTACTAGGAGAGTAGATTTTAGGCATTCTCCACAAAAAAAATAAGTATGTGAGGTAATGCATATAATGTTAATATGCTTGATTACATTTTAAAATTTGTTAATTAAAAAAGTGGTGGGAGAGGTGAGAGTGTTGAACTCCACCTGAGCCCTGTGCCCTGGGGAACACAGTCAGGAGAAAGCCTCCACACTGCTGCATTCCAGCAGTGGTTAATCACAAAATCTACCCTCAGATCCTCAGAATAAGACCCACCTCTGAAATGGCTCTATTATTTCCTTCTGTTTATGAAACCTCACATTTCTCATTAGTGAGTGTTCCTGTTGTGACAACCTACAAAAAAAAAAAAAAAAAAAAAAAGAAAGAAAAAGAAAGAAAGAAAAAGAAAGAAAAGAAATCATCCCTTACTTGTCCGAGGCATTTTGTCTTTCGCAAGGATTTTCTCCATTCGTGTTGAGGAATAAACTAACACTTGTACAAAACAATGCACACAGAAGTGGCTCTTGTTTGGTTTTAAGAGTAGCAGTGCAATAAGACTCCAGAGCCCTGGGCACCTGACCAACGAGGTCCGGATGTCTGTGTTCATGTGGGCATTGCTGGAACCCCTGGCTGGCTTCACAGAGAGAAGCTCCTGGGAGCAAGATCCTCACACCTCGTGACCTCCCAGGACCTTTGCATTGAGCCAGCATCTGTGTCTCTCAAGACTTTCAGAAGCAAACAGCGGGGTTCTCCAGCAGCATCAGTGTCATTCAGTGTCATTCACCGTTCTTGGCATGAGCCTTGGAGTCTTGGCAGGAGGCTGGTAGTAGTCAGATGTGAAAACAGGCAGTGGGCTTGTTACAGAAAGTGAGCACGGTGTGGTGGTATGTTTGATGATGTCTGTGGGGCTTACTGCTGTCTCGTGTAGATGTTCTGGGCTCAGCCTTGGGGTCTGGGTGGAAGAAGAAGCATGTGCTTATTTTGTGCTGGCTTCTCTTGCCATAGCCCCAGTTGATCATGCTCATGTTTCTTGTCCAGAGACCCTGTGTGTGCTGGATTGAACAAAGTGTGCTCAGCACATCTCCAGGTGTGTCCAAAGACACTGACCCTACAGGGCCACCACCCTATAGCTGGCACCTATTCCCCCATGATAGCAGGGCGTGCTCAGGAACAGGTCCTTTTTCTGCTTCCAGGGCCAAGTCAGGGAATATGCTTCCATATGGCAAAAAGTCTTACTTTAAAGGCATGTTAAGATCCCCAAAATAATCTGAATAGATTTATTATACATATACTCTGTGCATTATAAAATTTTCCAAATGTATTTTCTTAAATAATCTTTTCTCTATTATAAATAAAGAAGACCTCTGATGCCTACCAATTAAGACCTTCATGAATTAAGTTTTGCTGATGTCAACATCTAATCTGAGGTCTGACTGGTGCCTGTCCCCAGCACCTCTGGTGTCATAGGGGTGTGAGGGTGGCCAGAGTGGGCTAGGAGTCTGGACTGCATTCCATGATCCTGAGCATTGTATACACTTTCTTCCTGGTTCAAAAACATGTACTTATCTCACAATAGATGATAATTCAGAAAATACTTAGTTCCTTTCAGTGTCCGATATGTTTGAAATTATCATTTTTATCTAAGGCCATAGACTTCTAATTTTTAAAGAGCATATTGCTTTTTATTTACTGTTTTAAGTTCACTTGAATCTTATACACAGAGAAAAAGATGTTTTCAGATTCTAAGTATATTAAAAACAAAATTGATTCCCTACTCTTACTTTTCTAACAGTTAAGCTGGACCACCAAGCCACGTGGTGGGGAGGGGGGAGGAAGGAAGATACCTGGCATCCTTAGGGTAGACATTTCAAAGCTTTTTAAACATTTACATACACAAATTACATTTTGTTACTATTTGCAATGAAAAAGTATACAGTCTGAAAAGGCTGATCAAAGCGACTCCTAAGCTGGATTTCCCTCTGTCTGGCAAAGCCACCTTTGTGCAGGTTAGACATCTTCATTTTACAGGTGGGGTAAGTAATGTCCAGAGGCGTCAAGTCACATCAGCGCCAACAAATTTACTGAGCAGCTGGTGCATGCCAAGCTCAGCCTGAAGTCACCCCCTTTTGAGGAATGGGGTGTGCTGATTCACTCCATTTGCACAAGGACAACATATCAGAGTGAAATAGGAGTGTATGGAATCTGCTCCATCTTACGCTTGCCCGTACCCACACTCACACACAGAGCACATACAAACATACACACTCAGGGAAAGGTTCTATAAAGATGCTGTCGAAAGATTCTAGGGAGTAGGTTGTTTCAAATTTAAAAATTGCTATAGGGTTTTTATGTCACATAAAGTAGCTACTTCTATGCCCATCTGCATAGAAGTAGATTATCTTGCTGCTAATGTGACTTAGGTGTATATAAGAAAAGGTTTCAAAAACTAACTCTTATTGAAGTATTGCTGAGATTTTTTTCCCCAGGCATTGTACTATGGTGGTTAATCCTGTTGTGAGGTCTTTACCGCTGTCCTGTGACTCACCTAGAAGCGAGTATTTCTGAGGAAGGACAGGCCCTTGTAGTTTCTCAAAGCACATCTATTAACGTCTCTTGGTAGATGTCATGTCAGGATGCATGTGGTCGCTGAGAAATTTTATTTACGATTGTCAGGCACCCTCAGCATTTCCTTTTCGTGATTTTTTTTTTTTAAATCAAGTTGCCTGCAGTCAATCCCAGATCCTCCAGAATGGCCTTTAAATCCAGTCTAATCTCTGTTATGCTGCTTGGAAATTGATGTGAGTTACTTTGACATTTTTGAGACTGCAGATTTCCCAGAAGGAGAGCAAGAGAGAAAGTTTTATAAATACTGTGACCTTGAAGTAAAAAAGGGACTTTAGTTTCTTGCTCCAGATCTTACCATGTGATCCCTTGAAATTCAAGTAAGAAAAGGTGATGACGTTCACATATGTGGCCTTACCTTTGTGATCTTTGTTGGGGAACTCACACGTCTCAATGAGACTGTGCTCCATGTGTGAGGCAATTCACTAGATGACTGAATTTAGTTGTTAGTGAGGGTTTGAGGGGTTATATATTTTCTTTTTTGGAAACTTAAAGCATACACATGGACCCCAGTGTCATGAGACTGAAGTGTAGGGAAGGAGCTTGGAAAAGAGGGCCTGCCTGGCAAGGTGTCCAGGAAGACGGGGAAGGTAGAAGATTCAGAAAAATGATGGGGCATCTTGGAGCTCAGATAAAAAGCTATTTTAGAAGGGAATTTAAGGGAAGAAAAAGGTGGGAAAAAATAGGCAGTGAGAAAAGCCCAGTGGTGATGAGCATGGCACCATGTGGGTAACCCACATGCACCTCCACGGGCCTGCTAAGGGAGGCCGAGACGACGACCCCATAGGCAGCCCAAAGCAAGTGGCTCACAGGAGGGCCTCTTCCACCCGTCAGGACACCCAAATCACGTCACATCAGCATATTGCCATCATATACGACTACAGTGGTAGCAAATGCTACCTAATAAGCTTTCTACTTTTAAACTTCTCAGTGAAGCACAAGCACAAGTTTTTCCTTATTTCAAATATTTTCATTTATTCATTAATAAATATTGAGGGACCACTATGTGCCAGGCACTATCCTAGCCTCCAGGGATGCTATGGAGAAAAAAAGCAAAGTCCTTGGTCTTATGAAGTTACAGAATAATTTGGTGATACAAATAATAAAAATGGCAAAATATTTCTTATACAACAATACTGTTGGGCGGGCATTATTATGTCTGTCTTACAGATGAACAGCCACACCCAGGAAACCTAAGTAATTTGTCCCATATCACAGGATTAAAAAACGGGACGAAGTAGGTCAAAGGGCAGAAAGTTGAAGTTATGTGGGATGAATAATTCTAATGTACAACACGAGGACTATAGTTAATATTGTTTGTATACTGAAAGCTTGTAAAGGGAGTAGATTTTAGGCACTGTTAACACAAAAAAGGTAACTATGGAAGGTGATGGCTATGCAAATTTCTTTCACTATAGTACACATTTTACTATACATAGTTATATCAAAATGTCATGTTATATAGCTCCCATATACACAATTTGAAAAAACTGAAGGAATGGCAAATAATTAAAAATGAGATAAAAACTTGATAAGATACTATGCAGAGTGATTTTTCTCCCTTAAAAGGCCTACAAAGGCCCATTCATCTCCTACCCCATCCTGCCTTGGGAACCACAATTCTACTTTCTGTCTCTATTTATTCAATTTTTTTTTAGATTCCTCATATAAGTGAGATCATGTTTGTGATCTGGCTTATTTCACTTAGCATTTTATCCTCCAGGTTGTCACATGTGACAGTATTTTTTTCAAGGCTGAGTAATATCCCATTGTGATAGATATACTACGATTCTTTATCCATTCATCTTTTAATGGATACTTAGGCTGTCTCAATATTGCAGCTGCTGTGAATGATACTGTAATGAAGATGAAAGTACAGAGATATTTGCAAGGCGCTGCTGTCATGTCTTTTATGTATTCATATATACTTAATATGGGATTATGGGATCATATAATAGTGTATTTTTACATTTTTGACAACCTTCATATGTTTTCCATAATGCCTATAACAATTCACACTCTCACCCCCCTTGCGGTGTTTCCCTTTTGTCCACATTCTCCACTTCCTCGCCAATGCTTGCTACCTCTTTTTATTTTGATGATAGCCTAACAGGTGCTAGGTGATATCCTGCTGTGGTTTGGATTTGCATATCTCTTATGACTGGTGATGTTGACCACTTTTTCATACATTTGGTGGCCATATTTTCCTCTCACTTTTAGTTGATAAGTAATAATTGTACATATTTATGGGATACAGAGTGATATTTCAACACGTGTACAATGTGTAATGATCAAATCAAGGTAATTACATATCCATCACTTCCAATGTTCATCATATTTTGTGTTGTGCACTTGCAAAATCCTTTCTTGTAACTTTTTGAAAGTATACAACAAATTATCATTAACCATATTCCCTTTGAAGGGCTCTAAAGCTCTAGACCTTGTTCTTCCTGTCTGACTGCAACTTTGTATCCATTAACTAACCTCTTACTGCCTCCCCCCAGCTCTGCCCTTCTCAGCCTCTGATAACCACAAGTCCACTCTCTCTTTCCCTGAGCTATGAGCTCTTTTTTTTTTAGTTCCCACATGTGAGAACATGTGGTATTTACCTTTTTAAGACCAATTTATTCCACTTAACATAATTAAGGCTCATCAATGTTGTGTTTACCATTTTTATATCTTCTGTGGAAAGATGTCTATTCAGATCTTTTTTCCATTTTTAATAGGGTTGTTATTATTATTTTTGCTATCGAATTATGTGAGTTTCTCATACATTTTGAACATTAACACCTTATCAGATATATGGTTTGCAAATATTTGCTCCCAATCCATAGGCTGCCTATTCATTTTGCTGAGTGTTTCCTTTGCTGTGCAGAAGGGCTTTAATTTTTGTAGTCCTACTTACTCATTTTTGCCTTTGTTGCCTGAGTTTTTGATGTGAGACCCAAAAAATTACTGCCAATGCCAATAATAAAGAGCTTTCCTGCTGTGTCTTCTTCTGGGAATTTTATGGCTTCAAATCTTACATTCAGGTCTTTAATCCCTTTTGAGTTTATTTTTATGCATGGTGTAAGATAAGGATCCAGTTTTTTTTTTCCTCAATGCCATATTGACTTGTTACTGTTGCTTTACAATGAATCTTGTAATCAAAAGATGTAATTTTTCCAACTTATTTTTTTCCCAAGTATGTTCTAGTTATTCTAATTGTTTTTTGGCGTGCCATATATATTTTTAAAAAGAACCTGTCAATTTCTGCAAAAAAAAAAAAAAAAACCTTGCTGGGATTTTAGTGGAAATTGTATCAAATCTGTAGATGATTTTGAAGAGAATTTGCATCCTAGCGATTTTGGGTGAGTGTTCCAACCAGAAATATGATGTATGTCTCTATTTAAATTATTTAGGTCTTTCTTTTTATATTTCTATGAGATCTGTTGTACAGTTTTCAGTGTGTAGGACTTGTACATAATTTGTTAAATATATCCCTAAAATTTTAATGTTTATTAATGTGATTTTAATTGCTATTGTATTTTAATGATTTTTGCAAGTTGTTCATTTCTAATCTATAGAATTGTCATTAATATTTTTATAATGATCTTGTGTCCCGTGACATTACACTTATTTGTTCTAGTAGGTTTTTTAAACAGATTTTTAAAAGATTTTCAACATAGATAAATTTTACATTGCTTGTGAACAGGCTGTTTTATTATTACTATCCAATCTGTATATTTTATCTCCTTTCTTGCATTCTGCAACATCCAGTAGCAATAATGAGTAGAAGAGATCAGAGAAGACATTCTTGCTTTCTACTCAATGATACAGGAATAGAGTTCATTGTTTTATTGGTAAGTATGATGTTAATTGTTACTTTTTTATAGATGTTTTTTATCAGATTTGGGGGAGGAATTCCTTCTATTCCTAGTTTGTTGAGAGTTGTTTATTTGCTTGTTTTAGGTCATGAATAGGTGTTAAATTTTGTCAAATGCCTCTTCTCATCTATTCAATAATATTATGGCTTTTCTTTTTTAGTATGTTGAATGTTCAACCAACCCTATATTTTTGACCGAAGTCCACTGGTGGTAGTCATATAAAGTCATGATATATTATCATTTAAATATGTTTTTTGGTTTGATTTGATTTGCTAGATATTTTTGAATCTATATTCGTAAAGTATACTTGCGTCATTTTTGAAAGAGGGGTAATAGTTTTATTTGATTTTGGTATGAATATAATGTCAACTTTATGAACCAAGCTAGGAAGTGTTCTCGTCTTCCTGATTTTCTGAGTTGGTGCAATATTGGAACAATTTATTCTTTAATTGTTTGGTAGAGTTCACCAGCAAAGGCACAGGAATTTTCATTTTCATTTTCTCTTTGAAGGATATTTTTGCTAATTATTTTTGCTCATTCTTTCTTTAAATAGTTTTCTGTTGCTGCTTCTCTCTCCCTTCTTTCTTTGAATCTAGTTGCACATATATTTGATCATGTGTTATTTTCGATAGTCAGTGACCCTCTGCACCGTGGAGAAAGATTTTTATGTGCTCCTTTCTGGATAGTTCTCATGCTACGTCTTCAATTTTGTTGATCATTTCTTCTCCAGTGCCCAATTTTTTTAATCTGTCCGGTGTATTTTTCATTTTAAATACTATTGTTTCTCATCATGTGTATGTTTTCCTGTATCTTCTTGTATATATAACACATTAGCTATTATAGATGTATCACAGTAGCTATTTGAACGCCATCTTCTGCCAGTTTCAGCATCGTTGCTATTTCTGGGTTTGCTTCTATTGATTGATTTTTCTCCTGATTATGAGTCATATTTTCTGACTTCTTTGCATGAGTGGTGTTAATTGTGAATTTAACATTTTTCAGGTGCTATATTCTTTTTTCTTCGTATTCCTTAAATCATGTTTTATTTTCTTTTGGCACATGGTTACTTGTGATCAGCTGAGTCCATTGAGGCTTTTTAAAAAAGTTTGTTAGGATAGATTCAGAGTAGTCCTTAGTCTAGGCTAATTTTGCTCTGCTATTAAGATGATCCCCTTCTTAGTACTCTACCTGATACCCTGTTATTAGGGGGGGATTTCATTCCAACTGATAAAAACATGAAATATCCAGCTCTTTGTGAGCTCTAGGAATTTATCTGCCTATTCCTTTCCAATGTTTTTTCTTTGGCTTTGGATAGTTTCCTTTAATGAAGGAACCAAGCAACATTTGGGCTGAAGACTTCTTTAGTCTTTAGATTTCTTTATAATTCTCTGAGCATTCTCTTTCTCGCTCTCTCTCTCTGTTTCTGCATCTCTCTTCTCTCTAGTCCACAATTTCTAGCTATCTTTGTCTCTCTAGACCTCAGTCTTTTTCTCCTCCATTTAGCCTGTCTGCCGACATGTGTTTGGGACTCCTTCTCTGTGCTGGAACCTCTAATCTTTCTCTAGGGAATAAGCTGGTATAGTTCTGGCCCTTACCTCATTTATTTCCCATTTCTCAGAGATCATAGTTCTATGTGTTTCATACCTTTGTCTGGTTTTCTACAATGTTTTTAGAGGAAGGATAAATCCAGTCTCATCCATGGTAGGATAAGTCCAGTACTTCATCATGGTGGGCAGGGAAATTCTAGAATTTTTAAATTTAACATCTTCCAAAACAGATTCTTAATCTGCTTCTCCTCAAATATGGCTCTCTTTTAGTTTTCCCATCTCAATAATAACACCAATGTCCAGTTGATTTGTAAAACTGGAAATCTGAGGATAATTCTGAACTTTACTTTCTCTCTCATACACCCATAAATATCAGAGAAGTTTCTGTTGATTGACCTTGAAAATATATCCCAAACCTCCCTAATTCTCCTTATCTTTAATTACTTTCATCTTGTATTTGAATAACTGAAATAGCTTTCTTTTTTTTTTTTTTTTAAATACATGTATTTTATTATTCTTCATTACATTATTTCCCCCCTCCCACCCGTCCGAGATAAGGCAGAATTGATTTACAGAAAAGAATACAGAAAACACCAAAGCTCCTGGTAGTGGGAGAGATTT
>CAUYRH010139119.1:0-20251 GCA_963574655.1 Perodicticus potto | reverse complement strand
CTTCTAAATACGGATCAAAATTGTTTTCACATAGTAAATGAGAAAATATCATGAATGTTATATTAATCAGGTTAATGAAAATATCTCCAATTGTATGTGAAGCCCACACACTGTACTCCTTGACTGAATTATTGTACACAGCTATGACTCAATAAAATAAAATAAAATAAAATAAAATAAAATAGGGGGTTCTGGAAGGACTCACTGAGACCTTGAAGCGAAAGGATCTTGGTATGAACAAAATGCTATGTCCTCCCAAGATTCATATGTTGAAGCCCTAACCCCCAGTGAGGTGGCATTTAGAGATGGGGCCTTGGGAGGTAATTTAGGTGAGATTAGGTCATAAAAGCAGGATTCTTGTGATGAAGTTAGTGGCCTTATAAGAAGAGGAAGAGGGGGATCCTTTCTCACTCTCTCTGTGCACATACATCTAAGAAAGGCCATGCAAGGACACAGCAAGTAGGTAGCCATTGGCAACCAGGGAAGGGCCTCATCAGGAATCTAATCTTCTGGCAGATTGATCTTAGACTTCCAGCTTCCAGAGCTGTGATAAAATCCATTTCTGTTAAGTCACCAGTCTGTGGTGCTTTGTTATGGTAGCCCCAATAGACTAAGACAGGTCTCAAGGAGATGAGAGGAAAGAGCATGCAAATGAGGGGAAAGCATTCCTGGCCGAGGAGATTGAAAGTGCAAAGGAATTAACGTGGGAGGATGTCCCATTTTCCAGGGACATCTGTGTGGCTGGAGCCAGGTAAGCAAAGGGCAGAGTAATAGGAGATGATTTAGAAAGCTAATGGGGGAAGGAGATTATCTGAGACCTTCTAGACCATGGCAGAGCTCTGGCAGAGGAGTACGTGATCTGACTTAGCAAACTGATGAGTTAAGAAGCAACTAGAGAGAGCAGGAGGAAGCAGAGAGCACTCTTAGATGACTGTGTCTTTCAGGAAAGAGACAGGCTTTAGAGATGGAGAGAACAGGCTAGCATTTATTTACTCTGGCAATTAGAAGTTGTGGGTTTTGGTGGATGGAGTTGAAACACATATAGTATCCTATGTACTTAATAAAAATATGCAGCCTGTAGATGAACTAATACATGCCCACACAAGAGAAAAATTCAATTCAATTCAGGTTAGGGAGGAAGAGGGAAGGAGAGGAAATAGAGATGAGAGGGAGGAAGGGGGGATTAGTGTGTTCCCCCTTAATGGGCACAATGTAAGGGTATATGGCCCACCTCTCTGAGGCAGGACACAGCTACAAAAGGGACCTTACATAACAAATGCAAACATTGTAAACTAACCGTTTGTACACTCATATTAATCTTAAATTAAAAAAAAAATATTGTGGGTTTTGGTACATTATATAAATGAGTAACTCTAGCATTGGAGTTTCTAAGGGCCAAGCTGGGGGTGAAGCAATTTACATGGATTATCTCAGTTAATCCTTCCTTAGGGGGGGTCCAACCTGTGGCAGATCATTTGTGGGCCCCTTTGTTATCTGTGGTGTTGGAGATCATGAAAAGTTTCCCCGGACCTTTTCTTTTGCTCACCAGCTTTCATCAGTGTTTGCGTATTTAATGAAGCAGGCCAAGAAAACTCTTCTTCCAATGCACGGCAGAAAAGCAGAAAGGTTGGACACACTTGGAATCCTTTAAGATAGGGTCTATTATTATAACCTGCAGCTGCAGATGGGGAAGTCCTGCATCTGGATCTTTATGGACTACAGAAACTAATATTACTTATGTTTAGGGTTGTAGTGAAGATGGAATCAATCATCCTTGTAAATCACTTAGCTTAATACCTGACACAGAAGGCAAGCTCAACAAGAGATAATGATCGTTATTATGTTTGGATTTCACTAGGACAAACTTTTGTCCATACACTACACCTGGGAGCACAGAAGACTGATGAAATCAGAACTCTCCACCACCCACTTATCTCAGTTTCAAATTGAGAGCAAGAATCAACACAAATCTGACATGCAGACTTTCTACATTTAATAAAAGTCCTTTTGACCTATCTTTCTATGGCTTTTACCTACAGCAACTAGAACCTCCATTTATCTCCCCTGGCATTTTCTCCTATTCTTGTTTCCTTCTCAGAGCTCTTCCTTGCCCATCCTAGAACACTGTTTCTTATTCTTCATAGCCTCCCACACTACTTAGAATTCCCATCGTCAATAAAGCTTTTCACAGCATCAGCCTATCCTGTCCTGGACATCTTCCCAGTATGTCACCAATTGGGTACACCATAGCTGGACACTGCCAGGATTTCCCGTTTTTTATGTTTTCTAATGATTTTATTTGGAGTGGACTCCATATTCTTAGACAAAGAATGATTCTTTCTCCTAACCACTGTGGGCTCCCTGAATTTGGAAATAGGAAAACAACTTAGACATTCCCTCCATCAGACACACCACAGGTGTATTACATGCAAAGCTGCCAGGAATGAAATATTATATACCCACCCTGAAATGGAGCATTCTGCTCAGTCTCTGAAGATGGTATAGACAGCTTAGAAAAATATTCACCACCAAACACTTCACTAACAATAGAATTAAGGATTTGCATTCAATCATTTGTGCCACAGGGTGTAAGCAAGTTAGAACCTTTGTTTAGATAAAGATCTATTGACCTGAGGGCAAAAGTGTTTTTGTTTTTAAGGGCCAAGCTGAGGGTAAAGGCCCTTGAAAAATAAAATCTTCCTGACAGATTCTTCTTAACCTTAGTTTAGGGCTGAGTTTTAATGCTAACTATGGAAGTTTGAACAAAAAGACTGGTGCTAACTCAACACACGATCTCTAACACAGCCACAGAATTCTTTCTTAACCACTAAGCCACCTCCTCTGATGGCTGGTTGGCAAAAGAAAGGAGCTGAGAAGTTAGCAGGTAGGTGACTCTCCGTGGGCTGGCCATTCCTCCAGTCCATAGCATCAGTCCCTTGAATGGACCAAAACAGAGCCATTGGGATTTTCAGATTCAGGATTTCCTGGTGACAACAATGATTCCAACCACAAGCTTCAAATGTCAGCAGAAAACAATGGTCTCTTTATGGTTCCTCAACAAAGCACACTGAGCTTCCCCCGCAGCCCATGAGCACCCCCAGCTGCTGCTGTGATCCCAGAGTGTGAATCTGCCAGCCCACAGGGCTGTACCTGCTGCTTCCAATATGGTCTTGACCTCTGTCAGGGCACATGCACAAACCTGCAGCAGCACCACAGTCTCTAGGCACTGTAAACATGAATGCTTCTCTGGTGTGGGTCCTGCTCGTTGGCCTAAGCAACATACGACAGCTCCCCAGGTAGGTATAAATACCCCAGATTTCCTTCAGCCTTCAGGCCTCACCCAACTTAAAGCTCTCACACTTCCCCAAGAGTAATCTCTGCATTCATCAGACACACAGATCTGCTTTTCTCCTAACACTCTGTTTATCTCTGCCTCTATCCCTTGCACATATTCTTCCCATTCACCTCTCCTGGGAGTGCTTTCCCTTCCCTACTTACTTATATTCTTCCCCACATTTAAGACAGTGCAAGTCTCACCTTCCCCATTATATCTCCAGGATCACTCCAGTCCTCGGGGTTATTACAATTATAATTGCTACCTTGTAAGTCAGCCATGAATTATCTTCTAACTATTTTATGTGTTTGCATCTTTATTGACAAGGTTGTAAAAAAAATTACTGCTGGTTAGATCAATTCTGGGCACAGAAGTGGTACTCAACTTCATGAACATACAACTTGGCCAATGCCCCATGTAATGTAAAAAAGAAGAGAGGATCTTAACCTGAATATCAGAGAGTACAGAGATATCTGGGCTGCCCTGTCATAACCCCTGTGAAAGTCCATGTTCTCCACAAAGAAAGACAGCATTAGGCTCGTTAGTTTGTTTGCTGTAATCTTAGAATCACTCTAAATCTTCTCTGAGTAAGAACAGAGCATTCAACTTTCAGACCTGAAAGAAAGTTCAGAGATTATGTAATCCAAAACTAGAGAAGACATCTGAAGCCCAGAGAGGTGAAGTTTTTTGCCTCAAGTCACAGACTATATGAATGGAAGAAGTAGGACCAGACTCCAAATCCTTCGAATTCTGAACTACAATTCCTGAGGGAACCTTTGCATATTGTCCTTTTGCATTTTCTTTAGGGTCTGGATGATAGCAATAGAAAATCCAGATAAGTACTTTGGATTTTGGAAGGGTTTTCTGGGTATTTTGTGTGCCTTTGGCTCTGTGCTAGGGCTATGGGCTATAAGGAAAACAAAATAATAATAAAATAAACCTATCTTTGCCCACAAGTTTCCAGATTCCCTGTATTCTTCTTCTGTATTTTTTTCTAATCACTGTCCTTAACCTTTCTATTAACACGTTTTTGTGGTCGCAGAACCTACTGAGAACATAATTAAAATTATACACTCAGGAAAATGTACCATTTCATGGGTTCTGCAGAGTTCTTGAACCTCTAGATTATATCCCCATTCTGACATCTTTGAAAATAGAGCCAGCATGGCTTTATCATTTACAGAGTCCAGACGCCAGCCCTCGCCTTTTCCTCCTCCCTTTTGAGTGACTAGTGAGAAGGCAGTAACTATAGCTTCGTCTCCTCCCTAAATAAATAAGCACTTCCCAGAGTGCCTCGACTCCAAGGCTCCAGATGTCACCTTGGATGAATGGCTCATTTAGGGCACAGCAGGGCCCAGGCCATGCGCTGAGCTGATCAGCTTTTCTATGCCCTGCCCTTGCCACTCAGAGCAGCTACCCCGCCATGCTGCCTGTTTGGAAAATCCACACTCCCATTAGGAGGCCTAGGAGCAGAATAAGTTCTAGCATGGTCCTGGCAAGCCTGGAGAGGAGAGGAGGGGTTGTGCTTTCTCTAGGCTTTCATCAGGCAAGCCTGGTGAAAGGCTCATGGGGCGTTTTAAGTGGTGACTGGCATGAAAGATGCAGTGGAAGGAGCACTCCTCTCAACAGCCATATATCAGGAAGCGTTTGCAGACAGGAGAAAGTGGGAAACAGATGGGAAGAAGCAGGCAAGTGCACCGCAGGGACGCAGCTTGAGTGGGAGGGTGTGAGAGGCAGCCGAAGCCATTGGCAGCAGCAGACAGAGGGAAAAGCCCATAATGTGGATCCCACATATGGAAAGGGAGGGTGGGAGACAGGAGATAGGACCAAACAGCAAGAGACTTATTCTCACAACATGTGGAACCAAGGACAGAAGCAGGTTTCCTCCCAAGCAGGCAAGAGAAACTCGTGTGTCATTGCTGGAGACTTGTTCCTGTGCCTAAGAAAATGAGTCAGCCTGAAAAGGCTTAAGGTAGCAGTTCCCGACAATAATCTGCACGAGGAACAGAGCTACAAACACTGAACAACAGTCCTAGTTTGCCTGGGACTGTCCTAGTTTTGTTACTGGGATTACTAGAATAATTGCCTCTCTGTCCTATGCAAACCAGGACAATAATCATTGTATGACATTCCAAGGAGGGCGTCATGAGTGATTCTGATCCTTCAGTCTTAGCAGGGGCTCACAGATCTGCAGCTCTGTCCAGCACTCCCAGGTGATTCTGCTGCTAGGGAAAGGGGAGGTTGTGCACTGGGGACACGTATTAAGCATTGCATATTTAAATCCCAGCACAATTTATTAAGATGATCAAGGAAAAGGAAATATAAAAAGGAGGAAGGAAAGCAGGAAGAAGCGATGGTTCTTAAAAACTCTAACCCAGGCATTCTCAGTCCTTTGGGTCACAGGGGAGATTTTACAACCCCTGATACCTGGACCCTTGCCTGGCAGTTGCATCACATTCCCTGGGGATGGGGCCTTGGCAGTGGCAGAAGTGAGAATCACTGCATTGGACTTCTTATTTCCTGATTGATGTCATCTGGGGGCACACAACTGAAAGCCAGGGAGAAATACCAAGTGTTCACACCTGGACCAAATAGCCCTGTACCTTAGCTGGTGGGAGAAAGGAGGCCTCTTCCTCTAATGTGCTATTTTCACTTTTCAACATCACGGCCCAGCAAAGAAACCATCAATTGGCAGAAATTGTCCCAGGTAATAGCAGAGAGACATACTCATAAGTATTTAACATTTATCCTTCAGGAATTACGCAAAATAAGCCTTCAGGGAATCTGTCCAGGTCCTCTCCAGGGCATTCTACAGATATACCATACTCAAGCTCCCTCCATTAAGGAAAACCTTGCAAGTCAGCCATCTACTTCTTTATTTTTTTGTGATAATAAAAGGGTGAAAGGATTTCTGAGAAAAAAAAAGAATGAAAGGAAAATTAAAGATACTGAGGCCGGTGAGAATTATCAAAGCTAGTAATAAAATATGACAAGGAAGAGAAAAAAAGGCAGTGGCAGGCAAGGTAGCAGAAAGGCTGTTTTTCAGGCCTTAACCCTCGAAGCAAGACCATCTTAGAATATAAAGAGGCTCAATACCAAACACCAGAGACTGACAAAAACAGTTAGTTCACCCCAAATAAAAGGATGTAAGAGGTGGCATTGATTACAGCCAAAAACTATAAGTCAACTGAATGTTAATTGGCAGAGGCCAAGCAAAAGTGGGCCATCTTCCTGAAGGAACTATGAGGAGAAATAAGCAGTTACTAAAACTTTTTATGCTAGCATTTCCTTCCCATTGCTATAGTTTCTTCAGAAGACAAATGACTCCTTGGGTTAAATAACTAGGAATTGTTATCTCCTTGCCAATGTACAGCAACATCACGTAGGAAGCTAATAACACGTAATAAGGTGAATAAAAAGTATGGTGCAATTCTTGGCATAATACATAGCAAAATACAGGAACTATTTTGCAATAAATTGTTAGAATGGTTAGCACTGTGAATTAGAAAAGCAAATGCTTTGTTATAGAGTGTTCACTTTTTATTTTTTAGCTACCACATCTCAAAACTAAATATAGACTTTGAGACTTTTTGTGGTACCGTCTGACTAAAGCATGAATCTTTATCATCAGAGAAATATTTACCAGATTTATTTATGAAGATCTGATCTCCAATTGGCTCTATGCATTATACAGACTGAAATAAATAAATAAATAAATAAAACATTAAAAAAGCATTCTTGCTCTCCTAGGACCTTACATTCCCTGGTAAATATTGCTACAAAATGGGAAGAACATTATTAAAATTAGTGATTTATACCTACAGAAGAAAAATGTCTCCTTGTCTGCACCAGGAGACAACCTGAGTAATGGTTGCTCAGTAACTGATCGCCACCTGCATCAGCTTGCATTTCTCAGGCACTGTCGGTATAGGACAGTGAATTGCAGAAGGGGATACAAACAGGGATAAAAACTGGCTTCTGCCCTAAATGAGCAATCTGGATGGAAGTAGAGGAAGTAAACATATGTGGGTCACTACAAAAATCAAGAAATGTAAAATCCATGTAGATAGAAACCAATGAAGCCCTTCCAGCAACACCGATAAGCTGAGCAAGTTGAAACTTGCACCGGTGAGTCGAAAAGGATGCTATTGATTGTGTTTCCTGGAAGTGAAATAATGCACCATAACATAGTGTGTCTCAAAACGTTTGTAATGATCCATATATATGAAAAGGTAAATGTAACTCCCAAGCAGCATTTGTTTAAGTGGCCAAAGGCTGACATAGACAGACATTAGATGCTGCAGGTATTTGGAGGAGGCACAACCATAAGCTCCTACATTTGCTTCATGGTGTCCAGTCACATTTATTAGCATATTTAATTCCTGCAATAAGTGTTTAATCTCCATCTCCCAGATGAGAAAGTTGAGCCTCAAAGTAGTTAAGTGGCTTGCTTGAGGCCACAGACAGTAAGTCTCAGAGCCAGGACTCAGGCTCAGTGGCCATGGAATCCTGTCCTTAGAGTCCAGAAGGAACGTCTTCAGACACAGCCCAGTCACCCAGAAGGATGTCTGTGAGTGAATACCATCTGGCTGAACCTAAAGGCATAACCGTTTTAGTTTGTCTTATTCAAGCTCGCTCTTCATCATCTTTCACTAACTCCAGGTGGAAATATTAAACACTTGCGATGGGATTTGCTGCATTTCCCACTTGCCAAACCCCCAATAACGCATCATCCTCATGGGAGCAACAGCAGCAGAAACAGAGGGAGGACTACTTATTCAATCTTACGATGATGCTATCTTGTCCTGTCTCTAGCCCTTCTGCTTTCTAGAATTAACATTTTTGAAGGAATATAGAAATATGTGCAAAGGGGCATTATTTCTGTATTTGCGATGCACAAAATAAGAATACACAGTGTCAAAGGATGACTTTATGCGGACCTTTGGCTGTTACAAAAGCCAAGGCTGATTCACAGACTGGCAGTGCAGAAAAGAATAACATACTTTCCTATCTTTTTCCATAAAGAGGAATTTTCTGTTTCCTGGCATTGTTAGACTATATACATGCATGTATATATTTTTTCCATTGTTTTTCTTTGATCTTAGTTTAATCCATATTGTCTATGATTTTGACAATAGGCTATTTTAAGTTTCAGTTTCTGGAGATGATGTGTATTTTTATCTTCTTCTGCATCTTCACTGATATTTTAGTAGAAATTTGGGAGATGATCCATTGGCAGCCACTAGCCAAGCACCATTTAAAACTAAAATCCAATGGAAATTTAATTTGATTGCACTACAAACGTTAACTTCATGAGATTTTTCTTGCCACCAAGTGCGTCTCTCCTTCCCAGTAGGCATATTTGTATGATAGAAAATGGGTAACTTGACTAAAAGCAGAAAGAGAGTCACTCCATTCCAATTTTGAATATGACAGTTGTGAAGTCAGGCTCATGACCTGAGTGCCAATTTGCAAACCAATAAAAATTTAAATGCTTGAATTATTAACAGAGAGCAAGGAATGGAGTTTAGAATGGAAACATTTATAATAAGGTGATGATTCCCAGAATAATAGAGTTACTCATTTTTGGAATACCCGACATGTGTATTCCGTGCAGTTTCACAGCCTATAAATTGTTCGTTGCTGGGGCTCGTTCCGAATTCTGTTTACTATTTCATTCTATCTGCATCAGCAGTCAGGGCAGCTGTGGATAGTAACATCGTTTAATTAAAAAACAAACAAACAAAAAAAAAACCTTGAGATTTAGAGTCAGACATAACGGGATTCAAATTCTGATTCTGACTCTTACCTATATTATGAGATCTGATAAGGTATTTAATCTTGTCAAGCAAGTTAACCTGCAACTTCCTTACAACCTTTTCATAAGGCTGGTAGCAAATAAGTGAATATACTTCAGACATTGTCTGGCATGTAATATTTGCTCATTAATTAGGGTGAGAGGCTTTCCCTTCTCTACTTTCTTCTACCATGCAATTTAGAAGAAAGATTTTGTTGGTGATTATGCATTAATCAATTCCATCAAACATTCATTCATTCAATTGTCATTTAGCCAGTATTTACTCTAGAACCTGGAATTTTAAAGGCTAAACATATTAAGAAAATGCCAAGACTTTTGAAAATCATACAGGCTACTGCAGAAAACAGATGCATTAAAAATGTTCTATACTATTATAAAATAGAAAATACTATCAAAATAAGTTCAAGGTACTATAGGTAGACTGAGGAAATATCAATAAAATATTTTCTTTATGCTTTTAATTATGTCAGCTAAGCCTTTTGAGCTTCTATATGTATTTCTAATTTTTTAAGTGATATTAATAAAAGTGCATGAGCCGCGTCAATCATGTTGGTGCAGTGTCAGCAACCCCTATCTCAGGAGTAGAACTACATGACATTTTACCAAAACTCATATGTTCATCCATTTAATAAAGTGCATCCTTGTAACAAACATATGAAGGGAGTGCTTCAGACAAATTTGGCCAGTAACCCATGATGAAGACTTGTGTGAAGAAATGACTGAGCCAGTCACCACCTTTCCAAAAGGTTAATGATTCCTAAGAATCAGACAGTTTGCATCCAGAACTGAAGCTGAAGGAATACTCAAGAGAGGAGAAATCAAAAGGCATAGTCAGGGCCCTTCTTGTCCAAGCTATAGACAGGAAGAAGCCTGAGTACCAGAAGTTGGAAGATGAGGGCAGAAGTGGGATGAGAAGGAGAGCACAGGATGAGCAAGATAATCACACCCAAGGTTCAGGAGACAGCCAGTGAGGGCTGGGCATGTCAAGAGAAGAAAAGAGGTAGAGAGAGAAAATGTGCTTCTAAAACTGAATGGGAAATAGCAAGTCCCCAAAGCTCTATTTGGTTTCTGATTCTATGTATTTTTGCCTAAAACCTCCTATCTGTATTACTAAAGATGAATTTAGTTTATTTAGGTAGAGCCAAAATAAGACTTTTTTGGTTGGTAATCACTCTGCTAATGTAAAGTGACAGGGCCTGTAGCGGTGATATGCTCATCTTCATATATGAATAGGACCCCCACCCACAAGTAGGGGAAGACATGGAGTTGTGTCCCTTATCTTAGAAAGACACTATGCCCAACCACCCACACTTTGTTGTATAAACTTCCTGAATAAATTCCCAAATGATAAGCACTCCAATATACTAGAAGGACAAAAACAGTTTTGTTCTTTGTACAAAGCTATGCAGCCCATTGTCAAGAGACAATTCACCATGAGTCTTCATGTTTCTACAGATATTACAAATAAGTCACTAACTACCATTTTGTTCCAGGATGTGTTTATATGGATAGCTTTGGAAGATAAAAATATAATAGTATCTCTCTTCAGAGCAAAAGGGCCTATTGTTTCCTTTCCAGCATAACAAAGGTAATGTCTCCTTCTCGTGTAAAGGGCAAATTTTCTTTCAGTCCATTAAAAAGATTTGAGTTTTCTAAGCTCAGGCATCCTTGGTACAAACCCACTGCTTTCATAGCATCTATCCAGACTCCTCTGAGTTGTCCCCGTGGGACTTGAAGAACAAAGAAAACAGATGCAAACATGAATCTCATTACTCTGCTGCAGGTAATAAAATCCATAGTCTCTGACCTAGGAGTCTTATGTCTTCTTCCAGCTTAGAACTATGATAGGCTGACTGGTTAGCTTGCACACACAGTAAAATCTAATTTCCGTCATAGTTCTTGACACCCATGTGGCACCTGTTCTAACATGAAGCAGTGTTCTAATCATCCTGATGAATAAAGCCAAATGATACAGGTGTTACACAGTATTGACTACAGTATTGGCAATTTTTTCATCATGGTCTTGTATTCCTACATAAGTATTATATACATGCTTAGATTTTGGATGCAATTTTACCAAATTTGACATAGAAAATTTCCCATTTTATACCTTATTTGGAAACAGTAATCAAAACCAAATGTGTTTGTCTTTGGTATGGATTATGGTGTTTCTAGGAGTTGATGAAAGAAAGGATCAAGTATTGGTATTATTTCTCTAAAACAGTGTTCCTTTAGTGAGGGAAAGACCTTCCAAGGGCATAGAAAAATAATATGTATATATGTTTTGTAAATACTGAAGTATGCTCAAATTTTGTCTATTTTTTAGTGGGAATATATAGCTAAAATATTGTAGAGACAATTTTCATAGAGGATAGCTGCCATTTATGCACTGTATGATTCTGTGGACATACTTTGCTGAGGTCTAGTTCAGAGTGCCTAACAATATGAAAAATACTGAATCATCCTTCTAGTGTTTAATTGAGGGGGCATGTGAGGGGGTATTACATGGTATTCCAAACATGTAATTTCAGAGTTTACAGTCTAAACAACATTTAGTACTTAGTGTTTAATGTCCAGAAGCTGCACTTTTACCCATAGATGCTTAAATTCTCACAAATGCATTTACATGAGGTGCTTACATGAATCAGAATGCAAAAGTAACCATTTATAAATGATAAAAAAAAATCCTTTTGGGAGCTTACTTGCTCACATTTTGTATCAGAATCCTCCTTTCTTGGTATTAGGAATAGATGGTTTGGTTACAATGTTGCTTGTCTCACCTGGGACCCTGAAAGGAGCACTGACTGAAGGATATCTTTTTGGGTCATGGGTAAGGGAGACACAGCATTCCTGTCCACAGCAACAGGAGGCTTTAGGTGGACCAGATAGCACATCTTTTACTTTCTAACATCAGTACCATTTGTTTTCCTATGTTGGTTGTCTCATTCTGTAAGCATTACTTTGTTTTTAATTAGGGAAGTAATACCAATTAATTTTGTATTTATTTACATACAAAAAGGGAAGAAATTAGTACCAAGGATAGTTATAGTCAACCTGAGAATATAAATGAATATATTCTGTATTATACAAAAATGGATCCCATTGCACATATCTTACGTTGGTCTGGTTGTTTTTCACTTAACAATATCTTATGAACATTTTTCCATTAGAATAAATAAATGGCTACATACATCATGAATATATAACATTCCATTATATGAGTATGGTATCAGTTATCTACTTAATATTTGAGTTAAAATATATTTGGCAACCGTTAGGAAGCCTGTACAGCCCACTTACTCCTTAATCTTTGTTAGATGGTCAATCTTCCGGCCCCCACAGCATCTCTAGGGCCTCTGTTATAGAATTTAATGTACTCAACTGCTATCTGTTCCTTACCTGCATGACCTATGTCTAGTTTACTCATTTAACAAAAAAAATCTCCAGTATCTGACAGATTACTAACTCATAGCAGGTATTCGAATAAATTTGTTGAACTGGCTTGGATAATACCATTATGGTTAAAATCCTTCTATAAACATCTTTTCTCATTCATCAAATATTTTACTTGAGTTAAATGCCTTAATGTAGAATAGTTGAGTCATAAAAATAACAAATTCTAGAAATCCTGACGCTTTCTGATGTCCAAAAAGAGTACATGTTAGTATTTTGGGGTGGGGAAACATATCCCAGACTTCTACTCAAAATTTACCTTTTGTCCTTATCATCTGTCCTGGAAAGAAAAAAGAAATGGAGAGAAGAAGAAAAATGAATTTAAGGGAGGAAGCTTTCTTCAATCCCATTCCCAACTCATCATCCAAAATAAACACAGATAAATTCAATCCCATATTACATACAATAGTCTATACAATAGTCTTCAAAATGTCTAGTTGTATGGATCCCTGGATCCCCCCTCCATAGTCCCTTATTTCCACAATTATGATAGTTCTGTGAATGTTATTTATAAATACTTGCTACTGTGGTTTTCACTGCAATACTTCCTTCTGTCCATAGGGAAATTACAAAACAACTTCTTATAATTGCAAAACTGGACAGAAATAATATTGCAAAACAATATAGAGTGAAAGTGTTATAAAGAACTTCCCAGGCACTTGTGATGAAGAGTCTTGTTTAGAGAAACAGGTATCGCAGGGAATAAAATTGCAATAGCATTGAAAAGTTTCTGTTATTTTCTTTTTTCTTCATGGTGAAGAATGAGCAAGGCCCAGGTTGTTCGAGGATAAGAGGTTTCACCATTCTATCCCCGGAGGCAGCAGCAGCACTCTGATTTTTTATGCCAATGCCTCTTCCACTTTATGAAAATAGAGAATTCAGTGGTTTCTGCACTGGTTAGTCTGTCATACCAACTTGGGCCTAAAGAGATGCAATCATATGTGGCAGCCCTTCCTATCCCAAGTCTCACGGCACAGAACATATGATGAGCCAGTAATTAGTTTGTGAATTTGGTTACTCTAAGCAGTCTACAAGCATATTTCAAGCTTTGATTACCCTTCCGGCTTTTATTTTTCCTTTGCTTCAATTAAGCAAGCAAATACAGAAAAAAAGCAAGATTTTGAAGACCTGAACACCTGGATAATTGCAATTAAACGTGGCTGCAGAGACGGCGAGGTGGTTCTCCATAGAAAGACTTATCGAGTACATAAAACAGGTGAATTAGAAGGTGGGTTTATTATGAAACTACCTACTATTTTACCAAAATCACATTGTTAGGCAATCGTACAGTGGAAGAAATCTTGAGCTAAAACTCCATGTGCCTGGAAGATAAGGGAGTTACAATCTCTAAGGTCTCTGGGGATTGAAATAATATGTGGAACACTCTATTATAGAGTCTGGCATAAGAATCAGGAAAAATTTTGAGGAAAATATAGAAAATTGGTAAGCACTGAAGATAGTTAATCACTATAACATGATTTCATTTGAATTTCATAGAATTTTTCAGGAACAGATTGGTTATGTCAATTAAGACAACAATAGGCATTTGCTTTATTCTCTCAGAAAAATGGAAAAATTAACCAAAACACTAGAATGAGTAAATGGAAGAATTCAGAAGTGTATTTTAGTAAGGAATTTTAGAGCTGCAAGTAGTCTTGAGGGTCACTTATTCTAGCTTCTTCAATTTACAGCTGGAGAAGTTGAGACCCACATGCCCAAGAACTCATGTGAGTCAATTAAAAAACCAATACAAAAGTCACATCTCCTGGGTGCCAGACCAGTGCTCTTTCAATACACCTCAATATGCCCCTTGACACTGTAAATGTTACCTCTGTTATGATTCCTAGTGTAATTTTTACAGTCTTCACTGACTTATTTGCATCTTTATAGGTTTTATTCAATTCACTGAAAATTATCAAGTCAACTTTAAATATACCTGGGGTGCATCTAAACTTTTAATGCCATGGTTTCATGATAGTACTTTTTAGATCAAGGTTGTTGGTGTTTATGCATTTGTGAAGATTTCTAAGCAAAGCAGAAGAGACTAGTCTCCAGACATTTTGTAATGGAACTTAATACCTCAGCTGAGGAATAGACTAAGGTTTTCAGAAGTTTTTCCTTTTTCTGTTTAGAGGCATTGATAGCATATTACTTCTCAATGTCTATTTGCATGTCCCCTCAAAGCTCTCTGGTGCATAATAATTGCTCAACAAGCATCTCTGTGAGCTGAAGTTTCTGCTTGTTGGGGGTGATGACTTGGATTTGCCTGATTGCAAAGACAATTGCGTCTTCCTTGGCTGGTGGGTTATATTCTGGGCAAACACCTAGCCATGCAGGTATGCTTGCTTTCAAATATATGAAAGACTTTGTGGAGGTTTGTTTCATGTGTCAACTTGACTAAGGAATACTCAGGTAGTTGATAAAACATTATTTGTGGGTATGTCTTTGAAGCTGTTTCTGGAAAAGGTTATCACTTGAATTCACAGACTGAATAAAGATCATCCTCACCAATGGAAGGGCATCATCCAATTTATTGAGGCCCCAAATAGAACAAGGTGGGAGAAGAGTGAATTCCCTCTCTATGCTTGAGCTGGGATGTCTTGTTTTTAGACATCAGTGCACCTGGTATTCAAGCCCTCAGACTCAAACCTAGGCTTAAGCCATTGGCTCTTCTGGTACTCAGGACTTCAGGAGTGGGCTGGGACTACACCACTGGCTTTCCTGAGCCTCTAGGTTGGATACAGAAGATCATGGGACATTTTAGCCTCCATAATTGGAGGAGCCAATCTTTCATGATAACTAAATATGTATATACGTACACATATATATACACACACATATATATAAAACTTACAAATATATATAGCCTATTAATATCCTATTGTTTCTGTTTCTCTGGAGAACTCTGACCAATACATACTTTTGCAAAATTAAAACAAAGTTTCAGATTATCTTATGCCATTTCTAAAAGTAGACTTAGGCCAATAAATGGACATTACAGAAGAGGACCCTAGGCCATGATTAGGAAAATTTTTCTAACATTTGAAACTGTCCAAAAATGAAACAAACTGTCTCAAAAATTTCTTGTCACTGGGAGTTTTTACTCTGAGTGAGCTGAGAGGACCTCCTGTCAATGATGTTATAGAGATGAAATGAAGTACAACACATTGGGTGTATGACACACATCTTGGGGGAGGAGCACAATTAGAAGAGGGGCTTTTACTTAGCAAATGCAAATGATGTAACCTAATTCCTTTTACCCTCCATTAATCTGAAACAAAAATAATGTAATATTTATTTGTATTCCCTCCCAAAAATAAAAAGAAAAAAGAAAGGCCATATATTAATTGAGAGGTTACACTCAACTTCCTGACTCAAATACGTTTATATTCTATGAGGATTTTTTTTTTAATTTTAATGAGTTAGATATCAAATGTTGTCTACAAGTATTTGTGAATCTCCTTTTATGCGTCTGGCACTGGGGATACAGGTCAAAGCAATGGAAAACGACACCATTCCTTCCAGAACAGAGGTTTTGTTAATGCCTAGGGTAATTCACCAAAAAATTCTTAGTGAACGACCAACAGAAGAGCACATACAAATTAGAAGACAGTCTCTATAAATTATGTAATCTGGAAAAGTAAGGAACACAATGGATTTGAGAGCTTGGGTTTGAGTATAGGTCCTTAAAATCCTATAGGTAGAATTTTAATAGAGAAAAGTATATAGAGATAGAAGTTTGAAAGGTGGGAAGTGAGAATTGCTCTGCAGAAACTAGAATATACCATGCTCTAAGAGGGTTTTCATGCAATAGTCTCCAGGTAATAAGGTGTTTGGGGAAGTATATTTTTACCTCCTAATTCTCCACCATATGGCATAGTGCATAAGCATGCAGATATAAAAGAATCCTTTCTTGAACTGGTTCACCCCCTACAATCTTGAACCAGACACTAAGTGCTGTCTTAGGCTTTCATATAAGGTATAAATAAACTGGCTTTAAGCAGCCATTACAATGCCATATCCAATTTGACCTTGGGAACCATTTTTTGAATTCTGTGATCTTTTAAAAGCAGTTTCTTTTCAATTAAATCCTACCAGTCCTTTGTTGAACTTGAGTGTGTATAGCCTATCTACCTTTCTGGATGAAACCAAATGGCATATAGGAAAGCCTGCCTTATGTTTGCATAGCATGTCTATTTACAGCAGTAAGAACAACTGTTATCTTTGAAAGTCGGACAGAGAGAGAGAGGGAGGAGAGCAGGCTCTATTATCCAGGCCCATTTATAATCATTGTGGTTCAAAGAGTAGAAAAGACATAGAGAAATTGGACAGCTTTTATGGGTAATGTATTATAATGAATGGGAAATATTTAGCAACCAAGATAGGGAAATAGAATGGGGCACTTGGCTTCCCAACCTCCCCAGGATTTACTGAAGTTAGAAGTATATGATAAAAAACAATCAGAGTAAATTGCAGAGCCATCTTTCATGCTGCTTTAATTAAAAAGCCTTTCATCATTTCCAGCTTAAATATCTCTTCTCTCAGTCTCAAAAGTAACTACTGAATCTTCTAATGCTTTCACATTGGTAGTCTGGAAGATTTGGTTTTCACTTCCAGGCTGTGCGTGGAAAGCATTTCATATACTTTCCCTAATAATTTGAATGAATATTTCTTCCCTCTCTTTCACTCCATTCCACAGTAAGGCATTCAAAGCCAACCAGGATGTCAATCACTTTGAAATAGTGATTATAAGGAATGTAGCTGTCAAAGTAGCCTCATACACACGAAGTGGGATAAATAAACAATGGATGCATTAGGAGGCATTTAGGATGTTCAGTACTCAGGACAGCTTAGAGGTTATTACTTTGATATCTCTAAAAGGCAGAGAAAATGTGACAGCATGGCTAGTTGTCATGTTTTTTTGTGACAACATGGCTAGTTGTCAGTTTTTTCACTTGTTGTGCATCCTGTTTGTGCATTTGTGTAAACTAACCCTTCTGAAATTGTTTCTTCCCTACTTTTCCTTATCAATGTCCTACCCAATCTCAAGTCCATGCATCTTGTCTCCATGATCTCTAATCTTATTACATACTAAAGAGAAAAATAGACAAACTCACATAAATGTAGATGTAATGTCACATAACAGTCACAAAAAAGACCTTTGTTATTTTTTTTAAATGACTGTGCTATTACTAAAAAGTGTTCACATTTCTTGTGTTTTAGATAGGTGCATTTAGAGTTCCATATCTACCTCATAAATCTTATGGAATTTAGTATAAAATTACAATTATTTGACAAATAATATAATGCCTATGACTGTTTTGCTTTTTACTGTAATTTTCTCATTTCCTGTTCTGAAACTTACCACACACTTCCATCTTCTTGAGTCCCAGTCATTAAGAGGAGCATGACATAAGTTTAGCCTGTAGTGTGTGGGGCCCTAGAGCAATGTTCTCATGTAGGCCTGTAGTACTCCTTCATGAACGTTTGCAAGTACTAGGAGAGAGCCAAGACACAGCCTATTTGTTGACCAGTTCACCACTCATAAGGTTTGATTGTCTCACTTTGGGGAAACCCTTACCTGCATTCTACCTTTCCCCTCCTCTGCTCTCCTCTGACCATATTCCAGCAACACTAGGCCACTTGGATAAAAAAACAAATATCAATGGTAGCGCCTGTGGCTCAAAGGAATAGGGCCCCATATACCAGAGGTGGCAGGTTCAAACCCAGCCCCAGCCAAAAACTGCAAAAAAAAAAATCGAAAAATGCATGCCCTAGAAGAACACATAGAATTGTGTCCAATTGTGTCCTGGCCTCTTCTCCCAGCTGTGAATCAAAATCTCAAGGGATGCCTTACACATAAGCATCCCTCCTGTGCCTAGGAGGTTCCCTATGGAGCAGCCTTGCTGGGACATAGGCACTGTTTGCCAACACGGAAGCAGCCAAGGCCAGAGAATCATCTCCCCAGCCTCTCTAACTGCTAGAATATGGCCTACTTGCTGCCAACCATCACACACACCCACACTCTGATTCCCGGCTTTGGAGATCAAATGAGACAGAGACGTTCAGAGTACTCCAGGTGTCTGAGATGGGCACAGCACCAGCAAGGTGGCAGTGACAGCAGTTCAGTGCTATAGTTGAGGGTGTTTTCACAGGCACCCTCTGAGAGGCAAGCTGTAAGTATACAGTGAAGTTTTAAAAAATAGCTCTTTAGGTGACACCAGTGGTTCAAAGGAGTAGGGCACCAGCCCTATATGTCAGAGGTGGCAGGTTCAAACCCAGCCCTGGCCAAAAACTGCAAAAAAAAAAAAAAAAAAAAAAAAAGAGCAATGGAGACAATGGGCAGCCTTGCCTGGTTCCTGATTTAAGTGGGAATGATTTCAATTTAACTCCATTCAATACAATATTGGCTGTGGGTTTACGGTCCATTGGGTATTTAGAATTCTGTTTAATTTCCAATTACTCAGAAGTCTCCCAGATTTCTTTCTGGTTTTGATTTCTCTAAGGTTTTTAAAAAATATAATTTGAGGTATTAATAATTGTATAGACCTAAAATAAAAGAAGTGGTTTTATGCACCCCAATTCATTGTATTCTCACTTACTCTTCTAAAGTACTCTTCTTTTTGTTTTCGTAATGATTATCTCCAAAACTCTGTATAAATACCAAAATCAAAGAAAAACATATTTCTGTATTGTCAACTTTAGTTAATGTTGATTAATTAACATGAGGATGTTTCTTATTGTACAAGATGAAAATTTAGCTTCATTTCTCCCAGTGTTTGATAATTATTATTGTTTTTTGAATTTTTGGATCTTTAAATTTTGTAATAAAGTTCTTGATCCATTAGCTAGCTAGCTTGCTTTCTCTTTCTTTCTTTCTTCCTTTCTTCCTTTCTGACATATTAGTTTTCAACAGTGTGGTCACTGGGGCCTTAGCTATTTGTTTTCTTTTTACTTAGCCGTTTTCAACTACGTCTTTGACATTATAAAAAGTAATTATGATAATGTAGCCTAATTGTCTTTAAAACTTGATAGCATTATTCATGACAGGCAACAAGGAGTTGTTCTCAGTCTTTTTACAGTACAGATAATAAAATTAAGAAGATCTGCCTAGATTTATTGTCAATCCTGTATAGTACTTATGTATTTAATTTTATGTTCATACTTTTTGTGTTCAAAAGGAGATTAATTTCTTACATAAAGCTAAAAATGTAAGCTTAGTAATATGTTTTGTAAAGGTAAAACTGTTTCATGATTATTGTATGCCAGGACTGTGTATAATATTATATAAGCTCTTATCACACCTCTATCTTGCAAAATAGTAATTATAAAACTCATTTGAGAGATCTGATGATTGAGGTTCGGAGTTGAAGAATTCATTGAGGCTGTAGACATCATAATTTGCAGAGTCGGGGTTTGAGTTTGATTCTGACTTCACAGCCATGCCTTTTCTTTTTTTTTTTTTTTTTTTTCTGGAATGGAAAATATTTTTATTTTTATTTTTATTTTATATTTTCTTTTTTATTAAATCATATCTGTGTACAATAATTCAGTCATGGGGTACAGTGTACGGGCTTCAGATACAATCAAAGATATTTTCATCAACCTGATTGTGATAACATTCAAGAGACTTTCTCATTACTTTG